>VZQC01005157.1:2032360-2070850 GCA_009823505.1 Rhizomys pruinosus | reverse complement strand
GAGAGAGAGAGAGAGAGAGAGAGAGAGAGAGAGAGAGAGAGAGAGAGAAATGAAGAAATAGAGAATGGCTTTCTCCAAGCACTGCCTAGACTGACCCACCTATATGGAGCTGTAAATCCCTAGTTACAAACTAGAACTAATTTAACTCTGCCCAGATGGTCTCTAAGACATTCTGGACTTATATTAGACACATTTCTTACAGGCTCTTTTTATTTTTATCAACACACTCATCAATATTAGCCCAATGAGATGAGAGATTTTAGGCTAATGTGTTGAGAGAAGAGTACATAGCCAACTGAAGAGTGACTGGAAGCAGGAACACTAGGTGGATTGAATAATTAAGTGGATTAATGCACAAATACATGCAGCAGTTCTTACAAAGGAAGCAGTTCTTACTATCAGGAAATCATGTTTCATTGACTTTAAGTAACATGTTGTGTGCTTAAAAACGATTGCAAATAGATACTTTTAAATTTTCTTTCAAGGCAGTTGCCATTTGATGAGTGAGATTAAAATCCAGTATTCAAACTTTTCAGGGACCCGAAGTGGCTTACTCTATTTGCTTCTCTTTCCCTTTCAACGTCTCTGACTTTGGCTCTCAAATTCATTTGGAAGCTTTCTAATGTTCTATATGAAAGAAATAGAAAGACATTATCTGTAAATTAAAATCAAGATTTGGGGTCAGCAAGATGGCTCAGCAGACAAGGGCTCTTGCGGCTAAGCCCGATGACCTGCATTTGATCTTTGAATCCCACAAGATGGAGGGAGAGAAGTGATTTCTTCAAGTCCTCTGACCTACCCATACTCACACACACACACACACACACACACACACACCCATCAGGGTATGTCCACATTCTCACACATGCACACATGCCCATACAAAGTATATAAGTAAGTAAATCAACAAAGAATATTTAAATTTTGCTTAATTCTTTCTTATCACATGCTTGAGCCTATTGGGAGATAATTGTCATTAAAACCACTTTAGCAGGATAATTGATGTGGAATTAAAATCTTGTCCATGGCTTAAAGAAATGAAAAGATTAACAAAATATAGAATTTCAGTTACTGAACAAGATATATAATTTTGGGGAATGTTTTTGTTAGGTGAGCTTTTTGTTTTACTGAACGTTTATAAAATAAACACATAGTTTTCAGTGAACATTATAAAAACAAACTCATGAGGGGCTGGAGAGATGGCCTAGCAGTTAAGAGCACTGACTGCTATTGCAGAGGACCCAGGTTCAATCCCCAGCACCCACATGGTGGCTGAGAACCATCTGTAACTCCAATTCCAGGAGAACTCCAGTTCCAGGGAAATCCGACACCCTCTTCTGACCTCCGCAGCACTGCACGACAGGGGTGCACAAACCTATATGCAGACAGTACATTCATATACATAAATAAATAAAAATAAAAATTTAAAACTCTTTAAAAAAACTCATGAAAACATTGTTTTCAAAAACTATATAGTTTTGGTCTTTTAAGTATTTTCTCATTTTTATTTTATGTGTTCGAGTGTATCACCTGCATGTGTGTCTTTAAGTGCATCCATGTTCAAGTGTGTTACCTGCAGTTATGTCTTTAACTGCATCCATGTCATTCAAAACACACGGAGGCCAGAAGGGCTTCAGCTTCCCCTAGAACTGAAGTTACAGATAGCTGTTACCCAACATGAGGGTGCTGGAAATCAAACCTTTCTCCTGTTCAAGAGCAGCCACTGCTCTTAATCCCTGAGCCATCTCTCCAGCCCCTGGAACTATATTGTCTTTATTCTATACTTTAAAATTGAGTTTGTTGATTCTTTTGATCTATTTCCAAGTTGAGATCCATAATTTTAATTTTTTAAACAGCATTGAAGAGAATGGGATATTTTTGCACATGTAGAACGTTCGATAAAATTTGTGTCTTTAAACATTTAACATTTATTTAATTAAATTAATTGTATGGTTTTCAAAACAATTTTCATACTCTCCTGTAAAACCATGTGAAAGTTGTATTTATTGGAATTCTTTCCCTAATGCTAAAATTAGTTTCCTCAGACATAAATTGTAAATGTAAACTTTACTCAAATATAAATTATAATACTCTATTAAAGAAATATATTTTTCTGATTTATATGAAGTATATTGTATATTATAATTTATTTGGTATTGTAGTCATTACTACTTGATATATACTGTATTAGTCACTTTTCTGTTGCTGCTATAAAACCACCATGACCAAGGGAACTTATAAAAGGAAGAGCTTATTTGACCTTATGATTGACGGTTCCAGGAAATTAAGATTCCATTGTGGTGGCCCGAGGCATGGTGGCCAGGGCTAGAGCAGAAAGCCAAGGTTCACATATTCCAGTGAGCACATAAAGCAGAGAGGGCGGCAGTTGGAACCTGCAAGGCTTGTTAAACTCACTAAGCCCACCCCCAGTGACTTACTTCCTCCAGCATGGCCACACCTTCTAAGATCTCCCAAAACAGTGCCATCAACTGGGGACAAAATGTCTGAATATTTGAAGTCTAGGGGGACAGTCTCCTTCAAACCACCACATTCCACTCCCTGGCCCCCATAGGCTCATGATCATATAAAATGCAAAATGCATTCAGTCCAACCTTAAAAGTCCCCATAGGCTTTACCAGTCTCAATTCTATTCAAAAGTCTATAGTCCAAAGTTTCTTCTGAAACCCAGGACAATCTCTTAAGTATAATCTCCTGTAAAATCAAAACACAAACTACGTACTCCCAACATACAGTGGAACTGAATACACATTCTCATTCCAAAAGGGAGGAATAGAGGCATAGTGAGGAAATACTGGGCCAAAACAAGACTGAAAACCAGCAGGGCAAACACCAAGTCCAGTAACTCCATGTGCAACTTCTGGGAATTTACTTCCAAAGGGCTTTAAATGGCTCAGCTTTTCCAGCTTTGTATGCAACATACATCTCTTCCTTAGGCTGGTCCCACTCCTTGTATACAGCTCTCCTTAGCAAGTATGTCAAGCTCTGACATCTCAAATGTCTTCTTGGGGTCTCCACTGCCCAAACAAGCTTCACCTTCACAGCTTCATGCAATGGCCTATCAGGGCCTTCTTTATGCAGGGACGCCCCTGCTATACTCTGCCTGGCCTCAGCAGCTCTCTGAAACCCACAGGAAGAACTGATGACCCCTTCACTCTTGCATCCTTCATGCATCTAAAGCCAGCACCACATGAATGAAACTGCCAAATTTGGCTGCAAGTTTGGGATGGACCCTGGCCTATTTCAGCCACATTTGCAACTTTTCTCTGCCCTGGACTTGGAGTAGAAAATCCCTTCAGTATTGTCCTTTCAAAAGTTGTAGGCTTAGCTGGGTGTGGTCTTGCTCTGAAGGTACTATTTCTATTGTTTACTTGTAAATCTCTAGGCCTCTCCTTAATTACTTTAATCTCCTTAGCAAAGGGATCCTCTCCACCAAAGAAATTAGTCCATTGCTTTGCAATTTAGCCTCAGGCAAGCATTTGGGCTGTGGGCAAACTCTAGACAGACTCTTTGAGAAAATATCCCAGTTGCTGCTTAAGTCTTTCTCAGAACTGCTTTGTTCTAGGCTTCTACTAGAATGGTTCATTAAGCTCTGCTTGCAGGAGTCAACAGCTTTTCTAGCCCAAAGTTCCAAAGTCTTCCATATTTCTCCAAACATCCGCATGGTCAGGTTCTTTCCATTCTACAGCCCACTCTCTGGTACCAAAAACTATATTAGTCACTTTTCTGTTGCTGTGATAAAACCATCATGACCAAGAGAACTTATAAAAGGAAGAGTTTATTTGAGCGTATGATTGATGGTTGGTTCCAGGGAATTAAGAGTCCATTATGGCAGGGGAGGCACGGTGGCCAGGGCTGGAGCAGAAAGCTGAAGTTCACATCTTCCAATGAGCACAGGAAGCTGAGAGAGCGAGCAGCTGGAGCCTGCAAGGCTTGTTAAACTCACAAAACCCACCCCCCAGTGACGTACTTCCTCCAGCATGGCCACACCTTCCAAGATTCCCCAAAACAGCAACACCAACTAGGGACAAAATGTCTGAATGCCTGAAGCCTATGGGGGACACTTTCATTCAAACCACCACATATATTAAATTCCATTAGATGTTATGGACTAGGTTAGATTCCAAATAAAGAGGAGAATGTAGAACACGAAACCGAATTATAACTGGATGATGCAAAGTCTGTTTGAGGTGCTTATTTATGGGGCTTCCAAATAAGACCAGGGTGTTTTGTATGAGTGAGAAAAATCTGAAATTGGAAAAAAATCAGGTGTGCACACTTTAAATTCTAGCACTTGGGAGGCAAAGACAGGTGGGTCTCTGTGAGTTCAAGGCCAGCCTAGTGTACCTATTGTGTTCCAGATCAGCTGGGGCGACAGGGAGACCATATTTAAAAATACAAAGACAAAAAAATAAATAAATAAAAACTAAAAATATCAGAATTAAGGGGAGACTCCTTTGGGAGTTCTGCACTATTCTTGTCATGAACAGTAGCCCCTTAAACCTGGAGCCCTGGAAACTGTATCTACAGGTGAGTGTTTATTTTGAGCCCAAATAGTGGAAATAACTGTCTTATTTATAACACCTTGTTCTTTCCATTTCAGCCTAAAATAGGATAGGATTTGAGTGTATTTTAGTCAGTGAGCCTTCCATGTTTTCAACAACGTCTTTTATCACAGAAACCTGGGACAAGCATGAGGTCATGCAGGCTTCGTGGATTCTATGTTGGAATATGTTTCACATATAATAAATGGCAAGTTAAAGCATGATCATGTTCAAAATACTGTTGTCATCATTTTGTAAATCTGGATTTATAGGAAGTGTTGATGCTGTGTCCTTGACCTTTAAAAAAAAAGCATTGCAGACTGAAATATCTGAATCCACCAACTTCTCTGGTATTTAATGAATAACGAAAGATAATAGTGGGATATCTCAAAAACATACAGATGGATTTTTAGTAGCCATTGCTGAAGGATTTAAAAAAACTGTAAGCAAACACTAATTACTTCTATGAAGGGAAGAAAAGCAAAAATCTATATCAATTTATATTATTATGGTCTACATCATATCTCTTAACAAATAATCTCCTTTAGCCTTTTATTTTGCTTTTGTAGATATATTTTATAAATCAGGTTGATATCTAAGTATTTTATTAAACACAATAAGGGCCAGAGAAAATTGAATTAAAAAATATTATATATTCTCTACTAGTTGTAAAAAAATAACCTTTAACTGTAAATGGTTCTGTTCTATGTCATGAATAAATCAGAGAAAATATACATATATATATATATATATATTTTTTTTTTTTCTATTTCAAGTTGGAGGTCTTGACTTTTTTGTTGATAGCTGGTTTTAATCATTTTGACTTACGTTTTATTCCTTTTGGTTTGTCAGACATTTGATTATCAGCCTAGAGCAGGAAATCCTAATCACAGCAAAAGCAGGCTGGGCATTTAGGAAATGGTGCAGAGTAGCTGGATCAGCAGTGTGCACACTGGGTTTGGCTGATTCAGATGAACAATCTGAAAAACCTATCAGCCTCAGACTGGAACGCACAGTCCACTACAGTAGGCCCCTCCCCTGGGTATATGCTGTCATCCACAGTTTGTCAATCACACTATGCATACCTGGCTCCTGAAACATAAATAAATACCTAGCAGTAGGTTAATTATATTTTAAATATTACCTCCTGTTTCCACAGATTAGCAATCTATTTGACAGAAATCATTAACAATAAAACCTATAGTATGAACTTGATGAGCAGAATATAGCTGGAGCCTCTAGTTATTCATGACAAATGTGTGTTTGTATCCCATCTAAATTGAAAGTGAGTTCCTCCCTAATTATATTTTCCTTTGTGTCTGAAATTTTATGGAGTAGGCAGGTAAGGGAAAACACTGTTAAGTTGGATTAGATAGAGAATTTTAAAATAAATATATACTATAGGAAAGTCTTAGTTTTAGCTTTTTTTGAGACAGGGTCACCCTTTAGTCCCAGCTAGCCTGGAGCTCCCTATGTAGACCAGGATGGCCTTAAACTAACTGAGATCTGCCTGCCTCTGCCTGAGTGCTGGGATTAAAGGTGTGTGCCACCAGGCCTGGCTTAGTTTTAGCTTTTTAGTGTATATTAAGCTGGGCATGGTGGTGCATGCCTTTAATCCTAGCACTTGGGAGGCAGAGGCAGGCAGATCTCTGTAAGTTCAAGGCCCACTTGGTCTGCATAGTGAGCTCCAGGCCAATTGGGCCTAAAGGGAGACCCTGTCTATAAATAAGTAAATAAATAAATAAATAAATAAATAAATAAATAAATAAACTTATTTTTAGGATACAATTATGATTTGTCTGTTTAATTATCTCATGTCAAAATCTGAGAGCCATATCCTTGTTATGAAATTCATCCAAGTAGAATCCTTTCACTTCTACCCATTTGCTTATTGGAAGTTGAAGTCAGGAGTGCATGGTTTCTGACCACTATAAATGTGAAAAATTTTTCACTTTGTCCTCTGAGGAAGAATACCTACTGATATTCTGGAATACCTCATTCACACATGCTTTAGGCCTTCTGGGAATTCATTTGCATATAACAATAACATGTGCATTGTGTGTGATCCTTTAGTCAGTTATTGGTTCTTCCTGTTTCAGAAATTTGATTATGGCAGCTTTGCCTGAGTATTATTCAGATTTCTGATAAATCTAAATAATGTAGAATACATATTAGGTGCATATATGATGCTTCTCTGTCCAAATCCCTTTTGAAAGCTGTTAATAATATTTACATACATTTGGGGGGAATTGATGGGTTCATTATGTTGTAGTGAGAAGTTGAAGTAAAACTTTTCTCTTGCAAAATGTTTCTAAACATTTAAATTTATATTCACATGACCTTTAAGAGGATGCCATATATAATATGTCTTAGTTATAATGCTCACTTTTCTGTAAGCAAACAATATTATGTAAAGAAATCCATTACACATTAGAAATACCATATTATAAAATATTATTTCTGGAGAGATGGGCTAGCAGTTGGGGATGCCAAATGCTCTTGCAGAGGACCCGGGTTCGATCCCCAGCACCCACATGGTGACTGAAAACTGTCTTTAACTCCAGTTCCAGGGGAATCTGACACCTTCTTCTGACCTCCGTGGTGTTGCAAGACACAGGTGCACAGACCTACATGCAAACAGTACATTCATACACATATGAAAATAAAATTTTTAAAAAATTTAAAAAATACTATTTCCATTATTAATCTTCACCATTTACATTCAACAAAATTCATTTACAGCCAGATTCTATTAGTATTTTTGAGTTTTACATGGCCCTTGACATTGATTATGATTAAAGATGGATTAAAGGGGGGAAAATGGTAGCCTATCCCTTATGAGCAAGACACTTAACATCTTCTCGCTTGAATTCACAATGTAATTTAGATGAATCACTGTTGGCTTTGGTAATTAGGATAATAATAAAGGCTAAAGGTTGGCTTTATCACATTATGCAGTCTGACTCACCAAATAATGTGTCCAGTAATACAACAAACATATTGTCTGTATGTCTACTGAATGTTCAAAATAAACATAGTGAACTTCTCTGTTCTAATCTTTATATATTTTTAAGACATTGTCTTTCTCTATAATAATCTGGTGAGTTTCTAATATTTGAAAATACCAAATATATTATTAAAAATAGGTGTGTGTCCAATGTACAAAATCTAGGAACAATTTATTCATTCATAAACAGCTAATAAGGTAGTAACTGGGATTCTGAAAAGATTAAAAGAGTAATAAGAAAATTGTTAGAACCTTGTCTTTCACAGTGCCATGTAGAATGTACACAACATTTCCTCAGCTGTCTCTGTGCACTCCCATTCGGTCCACACTCAGACCCATCAGTTATTTTCAGAACTTTACACTTGAAAAGTCAGTGTATGAATGTGGCAGAATGGTCACAGATTTCCCAATTATTTGTCCACGAAAAAGCCTTATTCTGCTTTGGTCTGGGTAGTTGACAGCCCAGCAGAACAAGAACTGTCTTTAGTATCTATTAGAGAACACATTCTTCCCTTCAAATGAAGAACTCACACATGTGACAGCTGAGATGCGCTGTCCACATAAGGACCTAAACTGAAGATTATTTCACCAGGTCCTTGCTTTGGGCAAACCTGTAGGATCTCTCTCTCTCTCTCTCTCTCTCTCTCTCTCTCAGAGTAGTGCTGTAGTACCATTAGGAGCTTCTCTGCGCATTTGCATTTGTTTAACATGTCACTAAACTTACTCTTGAACTTCTAAGCAATGAATATTAAGATATGCTAGGTTCACTTTCTCATTTCTTTTGTGCAAATGTTCTACTTTCCAAATTTTATGTTTATTTAGGTCCCTAATTCCTTGCAAAGATATTTTATAGGTTTCATCTTATACATTTATTTATTAAATTTATTCCTTAGTATTTTACTATTTTGTGCTTTTATATGCATATATTAATAATTTACTCTTTTGATGCTGGTTTGAATGGAATGTTTAATACATTTGGATGGTTCATTGTAATATAAAATTTATTTTTCAATTTATTTTATATTTATGTGTAGTAGGGTTGAGGATGTATGCCAAGGCACATGGGTAAAACAGAAGACAACTTTCAGGAGTCAATTCTCTACTTCCATGTAGGTTCTAGGGGTGAAATTGTTTGTTAGATCTAATATTTTTCTCTCGACTATGCACAGTATTTTTTATATAGCAGAACATGTCATCTGAACGTTGTGATAGTTTTCTTTCTAAAGTGGGTGCATTTTATTTCATTTTCTTGACTAATTCCTACAAATAGATCATATACATTTATAAAGAAAACTTGCCTATCCTCTTTTGATCTTATAAGAAAACCTTTAGGGGCTGGAGAGATGGCCTAGAAGTTAAGAGCACCGACTGCTCTTACAGAGGATCCGGTTTCGATCCCCAGCACCCACATGGCGGCCGAGAACCAACCGTCTAAAACTCCAATTCCAGGAGAACTCCAGTTCCTGGGGAATCCGAGACCCTCTTCTGACCTCCGCGGCATTGCACAACACGGGTGTACACACTTGCATGCAGACAATACATTCATACACATACAGAAATAAATATTAAAAAAAAAACAAAACTTTAAGCGTTTTCAGATAAACATATTAGTTTTTTGTCTTTCATTAGGTTATTTTTAAAAATACTTTTATTGATGATTTGTGTATTTCATACATTATCTTTCAGTCCAATTTAGACACATTCCCCTCTCTTCCCCCTACCCCACCCCAGTTCATGCCTTCTGCCATACATGTCTTGCATCTTTCTCTCAATCTTTCCAAAGTTTTTCATTGCAGAGGCTTGTTGTTTGGGGCAGAGTTTAACGGTATTAGTCTGTTCTTTGGCCCAGTTTTTCCATTTTGTTCCTCTCTCCCCTTTGTATTGCTCCAATATATGCCTAAATATCTATCACATATGTATCAAAATTATGACCTCTGAGAATAAACTGTATGTTAATTCCAAAATATGTTTAGGGAATTCACATTTTTCCCATTTCATTTTATATTACTCTAAAATATGAATATGTACCTTCCACCCATATACAGCAATTACCAAGTCTAAAAATAAGTTGTAGATCAATTCTAGAGCCCATTGAAAGGTTCACATTATAGCAACACAGATGTTCACATCCACAAATGAGGGAAACCATTCACCATTTGTTTTTCTGGGACTGTGTTACTTCACTTAGCTTCAAGATTCATCTATTTACCTGCAAAATCATGATGTCATCTTTCTTTACCACTGAATAGAACTCCACCACATTTTTATTATCCACTCATCTGTTGAGGGGCATTTGGGTGGTTCCAGCTCTTTGCTATTGTGACGAGTGCTGTAATAAACATAGATGTGCATGTATCTTCATGATAGGATGAGTCTTGTGGGTATATACCCAGGAGTGGTATGACTGGGTCAGGTGGAAGGCTCATTTTGAGTTTTTTAAGGGTTCTCCACACTGCTTTCCACCGTGGTTGTATGAATTTACATTCCCACCAGCAGTGGATGAGTGTTCCCCTTTCCCCACAACCTCTCCAGCCTTTGGTGTCTTTTGTGATATACAGATTCAATGCAATCCCAATCAAAATCCCCATGAATTTCTTCACAGACTTGGGAAAAAAAAATCCTTAAACTCATATGGAAAAACAAAAGACCCTGAGTAACTAAAGCAACCCTGAATGAAAAGTGCAATACAGGGGATTGCTTTACCACACTTCAAGCTATATTACAGGGCTATAGTCATAAAGACAGCCTGGTACTGGCACAAAAACAGACCCATTGACCAATGGAACAAAATTGAAGATCCAAACTTGAGCTCATACAGTTTCAGCCACCTCATGAATAAAAGCAGGACCAATACCAAAGGTGCTCTCCTGAGTATAAATAAGGTTACCAATAGCCTGATTAATTTGGAAGAAAGTTAATTTCCCCAGCAATGGCTCTAGGTAGTGTGCATGGCCCTATACCTAGAAATAACAGTGCCAGCTCTTCCTCTGCTGCTGTACCCACCGGGATCTCTGCTGAAGCCCCTAGGCATAGTTTACAGCAGCTCACAGTCTGCTTGCTTTCACCCAATTCCTGGTGTCTGTGTATTAACTCTGTCATCTCTCACCCCCGAACTTCTCCAGCTGTACTGGAGGAGGTTGCAACAACCTCATATTTGACAAAGGGGCAAAAAAAAAGCTCAATGGAGGAAGGATAGCAGTTTCAGCAAATGGTGCTCTCTAAACTGGATCACCAACTGTAGAGGAACAAAGTTAAACCCCTACCTCTCACCCTGTACAAAAATTAACTCCTAGTGGATCAAAGACCTCAACGTGAAACCGGAAACCCTGAAGGTGATAGAAGAAAAGGATGGCGGCAACCTACAAGACATAGGTGTAGGAAAAGACTTTCTAAATCATACAGCAGCTACACAGGAAATAAGGTCAACAGTTGACAAATGGGACCTCATCAAACTCAAAAGTTTCTGCTCAGTGAAAGAAACAATCAAGGAAGTGAAGAGAAAGCCCACAGAGTAGGAGGAAAACTTCACCACTGATACATCTGACAGAGCATTAACATCCAGAATATATAGACTACTCAAAAAACAAAAAAAAAGTAAGAAAACAAATGATCTACTCAAAAGATGGAATAAAGAGCTGAACAAAGATTTCACCAGTGAAATAAAGATGACTGAGAAGATCTTAAAAAGTGTTCAATGTCATTAATAATTAAGGAAATGCAAATTAAAATCACTCTCAGATAGCATCCCACTCCGATAAGACTGGCTAAGATCATTATGTTATTTTAAAGTTGATGAAGTTTCTTTTCCTTCCTAGTTCCTTGGGTATTTTTCCACAGGGCAATGTTGCATTTCTTTAAAGGCATTAATGCAAGTATAAAATGATTCATACAGCTTTTGTCCTTTACTGTAATAACATGATGTATTAGTTACTATTTTATTGCTTATACCATACCATGACCAAAGGCAAAATAAGGAAGAAAGAGTTATTTGGAGTTGGACTTACAGTTCCAGAGGAAGGGCCCATAATGGTGAAGGAGGCATGGCCATAGGAAGCTGAAAGGACACGTTTCTATATACATGCAGAAAGCAGGAGAGGAGTAGGATGAGGATACAAACTCTCAAAGCCCACCCTAGCGCTGCATTGCCTTCAGCAGTGCTGCACTACCCCAACGATTAGACAACTTCCCCAAACAAATGGACGTGGGACCAGCAGTGATTAGACAACTACCCCAAACAAGGGGACGTGGGACCAGCAGGGATACAAGTGCTTAAAAGCTTAAATGTATCAGGGACATGTCTCATTCAAACCTACCAACATGGTTTGCTAGGTGGATTGGTTTTCTTATGTTGTGACCGTCTTGTGTTCCTTGGATAAGTTCACTTGCTTGTAATGAGTAATTCTTTTCATATGTTGCTACATTTTAATTGTAATTACTGTTTGTTTCTATGTACTTACTATAAAGAATATAAGTGTGTAGTTTTCTGGTGAGTATTTTCTTGTGTTGGTATTAAGATAATAATGGCCATGTGGAGTTAAAGTGGAAGGATTTCCTCATCTTTTGTTTTCTTTCCTCCTTTTTACATAATTTTATTGAATTTTTGCATGTTTCACACAAAACACCTTCATCATCTTTACGCCCGCATCCCCACCTCCCATAGACCAGATTTCATGCATTCTCTCATTTATGTTAAGGGCTATTGAGTCAAGTTAGTGTATCCAGATGTCCCTCAGTGGAAGTTCATCCACCGGAGTATCCTCCCTATTTAGAGTCACTCCCTTAAAGAAGATAACTCTCTTTCACCCAGCAGTAAGCAACTGGCAATAGCTCTTCTGCTAAGGTTGGTGCCTGATGCCCATTTCCACAGTTCTTGATTTTTGCCTGTGTGGGTCTTACACATGCTACCCATTGCTGTAGGTTCTTGATTTTTGCCTGTGTGGGTCTTACACATGCTACCCATTGCTGTAGGTTCATATGAGAAAGGTCCCAAGAGCCTGTAAGCCTCTGTTTCCAAACGATCATGCACTCCCCTCTCCTGGCTCTTATAATCTTTCTGTTCCCTCTTCAGACATGGTTCCTGAGCTCTGGGTGGGTGAAGTTTAAGATAGAAATCCATCCCAGAGACCCATACTCTTCTGTTTTCTTGGTGCCTTTGACTAAATCTTTCATAGACTTCATTTGCACAGCTTTCTGGCTATACACTTCTCTCTGGGGTATTCTCACAGAATTGCTGACCGACTTGTTTTGCTTGTTCTGCTCCTGTTCAAAGTTTCTACTTCACTCTCAGTTTCAGTAGCTTGTGTTTATCCAAGATGTTCTATTTCTGTAAATTCAGTTGCATACTACCATCTTTTATTGCTGATTTAAATCACAATGTCTAGATTAGTCTCGTAGAAGTTCTCACAATTATATTAATCTGTACAAATGTCCAATTTTGGTTTCACTGATTTTTCTCTAGTTACTTTTTTTCTCCTTTATTTTTCTCCCCAACTCTAGCTTTATGTTTTTGTTTAAATTTTTATAACCTTTATTGAATTTGTCCTTAGCAATTTCATATGTGTATAATGTGCATTCTGACTAGTGTAACCTTCTATCTTTTCTAACCTCCCTCTCACACCTAAAATCCCCACTCTTCCCTACAATTTGCTTTCAAACATACATATCTTCATATATCCAACATCCATTTCTTCATACATCCCACACCAATGTCCCTTTTTAGAAACACTGAGTTTAACTATGATCATCAGTGTGACCATGAGTTTGGAGACTAGCGAACCAAAATAGGTACACAAATGAGGAAAATGACTGTTGCTGTCCCAGAATCCATCAGTAGTCAAAACTTAAGCAGCAAATGATAGGGCCCTGTGGTCCCCCAATCTATGATTATTTGGATTAGTGATATACATGGCCATTAGAGGCACCCACAGCTGCCATAGAGGCATGACCACATTGACTCTCCAGAGCCCAGAAGTTAGCATATCCCAACTTTTCTTCCTTGTCTTCTGGCTCTTTCGTTCTTCCCACTCTTATTTCTGCAGTGTTCCCTGGGTATTGCAGGTGGTGGTATGAAAGTCCTGTTTGGGTCTGAGCACTCAACCATCACACTCTGCACTTTGAGCAACTGTGCATCTCAGCATTCACCTGTGCCCATTGAAAAGAGACTTCTCTAAGACCAAGAGTATCATTGGTCCAGTGGAATAATCATAAACGTTCAGAATGTAGGTTGTTTTTCTTGGGGATTTAGCCCAACACTAGCAGTAAGTTTGCATTTAGGGCCTAAGACCTCTTCAACCATGCAGTTTTATGCTTGTATTTGCTCTTCTTTCTAGAGCCCTAGTGTATAAGGTTAAGTTATTGATTGAAATTTTTAGATTTTTAAACATGGAAAACAACAGCAATACATTTCCCTGCAAATATTAATTGAATTGCATTCTGTAGTGTTCAGCATATTATTTCAGCATTTTCATTAATTTCAATGTACTTTTTTTTCCTTGAACCTGTGATATTTTGGGGTAACTAGTTTAGCTTTCATATATTTTCAAATTCCCCAAATTTACATGTATTTTTGTTCTCTAATTTAATGGTAAGAGAACATAATTTAAATACATTAGAGTTCATTATAATTTGTGTTAAAATCTTTTATATATAAAATCTTTTAGATATGGCTTTCTATTTTACATAACTTTGTACATAGTAATTTTCTTTATCATATAATCTGTTAATATTTATATTATAAATATTGTTAATATTTATATTATAAATATTGTTAATATTTATATTATAAATATTGTTAATATTTATATTATAAGATAAGCAATTTTTCCTTATAAATTTAAGAAGAATATACATTCTGCTTTTGCAGGGATATATTCCATAAATGTTTTCTATTTAGGTTTTATGTAGTACCATTTTAGTCCTTATATATTATAACCAATCTGCCGAACTTTATTTCTAATATTGAAAGAGGAATATAAATTTTATTTTTTAATTTAATTAGTTGTTTATGTGTATGAGTGTTTTGCCTGTATCCATGTATACCCATGTTTTACAGTGCCCATGGAGGCAAGAAGAGGGCATAAGAGCCCCTGGAACTGGAATTAAGAATGGTTGTTAGCTGTCATATGGGTGCTGGAAACTGAACACCAGTTTTCTGCAAAAATAGCTAATGCTCTTAATCATTAACTACTGAGCCATTTCTCCAGCCCTGGATAACAAATCTCCAAAGATCGTTATTGTGATTTCTAATTTTTTTAGTTTTTTGAGTATACTTTTTTTAATTGATGTTTTATGTATTTCATACATCATTTTTCATTTCTGTTCAGGCATATTCCCCTATCTCTTCCCCCCACCCCACCCCAAATCATCCCATATAATGTACTCTATCATAACTGTCCTGCAACTTTCTCTCAGTCTTTTTTTTATGCTTAGGAATTCACTTTCCTCCATTAATTTCATATTATTCTAAAATATGGGTACATACTCTCCACCCATATACGGTAATTACAGAGTCTGAAAATAATTGGTGGGTGAATTCTAGAGCCCACTGAGGGATTCACATTATGACAACATAGTTGCTTACAGATAATCTAAAAATATAACCATACTGTCATTCAGCTTGCCTTTCATCTGGGGGATTTGGTGTTAGCATCCACAAATGAGGGAAACCATTCTCCGTTCGTCTTTCTGGGACTGTGTCACCTCATTCAGCATATTGGCTTTGAGCTCCATCCATTTACCTGCAAAGTTCATAATGCCATCCTTCTTTACCGCTGACTACTACTCCATTGTGTACATGTACCACATTTTTGTCACCCACTCATCTGTTGAGGGGCATATGTGTTGGTTCCAGCTCTTCGCTATTGTGAAGAGAGCTGCAATAAACATGGATGTGCATATATCTTTGTGGTAGGATGAGTCTTTGGAGTATATACCCAGGAGTGGTATGATTGGGTCAGGTGGTAAGCTCATTCCGAGTCTTTTAAGGGTTCTCCACACTGCTTTCCATAGTGGTTGTACAAGTTTACATTCCCACCAGCAGTGGATGAGTGTTCCCCCTTCCCCACAACCCCTCCAGCATCTGTTGTCTTTTGTTTTCTTGATCTTAGCTAGCTGAACTGGAGTGAGATGTTATCTGAGAGTGGTTTTAATTTGCATTTCCTTAATTATTAATGATGATGAACACTTTTTAAGATGTTTCTCAGCCAACTTAAATTCCTCACTAGTGAAGACTCTGTTCAGCTCTTTACTCTATCTTCTGAGTAGGTCATTTGTCTTCTATTTGACAAAGGGGCCAAGAAAGCTCAATGGAGGAAAGATAGCATCTTCAGCAAACGGTGTTGGCAAAACTGGATCACCATTTGTAGAAGAACAAAATTAAACCCCTACCTCTCACCCTGTACGAAAATCAACTCCAAGTGGATCAAAGATCTCAATGTACCCTGAAGGTGATAAAAGAAAAAGTTGGCAACAGCCTAAAAGACATAGGTGTAGGAGGAGACTTTCTAAACCAGAGGGCAGGGCAGGGCAGGGCAGGGCAGCCCAAAGTATTAGAGAAAGCATGCCCTAGGCTCTGGCCAGTTTCTAAAAGAATGAACTAGAAAAAGAAAAGTTATAGCTTTCTTAGGTGTCAGAAAGAAGGGAAGCCTCACAGAGCCTGGAGGTCTCTCTTTACGGACTGAGCCCAGTAGGGGAGGAGGCTTTCTGGGAAGGAACAGTGCGCTATCTCCTTAAAGGAATTATTGCCCTCTCCCCACCCCATCTCTTTACCATGGCTTAACTAGCTGATTAACAGACCTAGCTGAATTAACTCTTGTTTCTGAAGACTTGGAATATTAGTTCTCCCACCACCAAAGGCCAGAGGTTGATTACATTTTTTTTTAGCAGAATTAAATAGCTTTCCTTTAATACGCCACAATGGATTGTGATGAAGGCCACTGTAACAACCTTGTGAGAGGGACAAGTCAGAACCCAAAACAAGAGAATAATACCAAGGAAGAGGAGCTTACTTTCATTATTAATTCCTTTCCGTGATAATGGAGTTAATCCATCTTAAGAGTGGACCCATTGGTTTTTTTTTTGTTTGTTTGTTTTTATTTTTTTTAATTTTGTTATTAATTTTATTTATTTCTGTATGTGTATGAATGTACTGTCTGCATGTAGGTTTGTGCACCCATGTCGTGCAATGCCGCGGAGGTCAGAAGAGGGTCTCGGATTCCCCTGGAACTGGAGTTCTCCTGGAATTGGAGTTTCAGACGGTTCTCGGCCGCCATGTGGGTGCTGGGGATCGAACCCAGGTCCTCTGTAAGAGCAGTCGGTGCTCTTAACCGCTAGGCCATCTCTCCAGCCCTGGACCCATTGTTAAGTAATCACTACTTAATGACTCCAACTCCCAACATGGTAACAGTTTCAGCTAACTTTCAGCATGACTTTAGAGAGGTCATTCAAAGACTATCAGCAATGGTAATGTTAAATACCTAGTGAGACAGACTATTTCTAAAGGGCAGAGACACACAAAAAGGAAACAATTGCTGTTCTTTTCCAAATATAGCAGATCTTAGAACCACCTCAAGTCTAACATCCTTGATTCTTTTCACACATCCATCTGTACAATAATGTAGAAATATCATCAGCAAAACCAAACTGATAATGAATACTTCATAGTGTCCAGTTATTACATTCATGTCACTCTTTTGTGTTGTTGTTTTTGTTTTGTTTTGTTTTGTTGCTGTTTGACACATGTTCTCCCTGTAGCCCCAGCTAGGTTGGAACTCGCTATGTAGACCAGGTTGGCATCATTCTCACAGAGATCCACCTGCCTCTGCCTCCCAAGTGCCAAGATAAAAGACATCTGCTATCACAACTGTCCCTGGTGTCCCGTCACAGTTATGAAGGAAAATTCATTGAGATTTCTTCAGATTCCAATTGCATCTTCCATGGATTTCCAATGATAAAACTGTTGAAACCAAATACATATATGGGTGGAAAATATGCTCTCATGATCAAAGCTGTGCAATGGGAAGAATTCATGCGGCGATATGGCTCTTGCCCTCTTTTACTAGGTTCATTTTGAGCTCCCCACACTCTTGGACTTCTGTATTTGGGGGATTTTTTTTTCTCTTCTATGAAATTACAAGGTTAAACTTTTTATTTTATTTTTAATTGAATTTTTACAGTTTTCATACAATATTCTTTGATGGTATTCAGATACACGCATTTGCATTTGCTTCCCTCATGGCCAAACACCTAATTCAATGTACATATATACACCTATTGGGCCCACAGAGAGTCCCACCCCTCTAAGATTCCATCTCTCCCACTCCCCACAGCCATCAATTAATTGCTAAAAGTTCCTTATGTGGGGTTTAGATTTCTTACTCACTTCCCCATGTCTTTTCTGTGAGTTCATATAAGTAACTGGCCAGCTGTCTGGAAGACTGTTTCTTTGGCTCTTGCAATGTTTCTGCTCCTGCTTCTACAGTGACCCCAGCCTTGGGAGGCAGAGTTTTGAAATAAGTGTCCTATTCAGGGTCAAGCAGCCTGCAGCCTCTTGTTCTCTGCACATTGTCCAGTTGTGGGTCTTTGTGTTAATCACCATCCACTGCATAAGGAAAGTTCTCTGGTGAGAGTTGACCATCGAATTCTTCCTATGTGTAGAGATTGCATTGCAGATGTGTGACTTAGGGCTAAGAGTCACACTGACACTCATATTCTGCCTTTGACCAGTTAGGGAACCCTGCAATGGTCTCCACAACTAAGGACTCTTAAACTCCCATTTTACTGGTTAAGAGATTTTCAGTGGTACTGTGGAACAGCAGGATCTATACATTTTCCTTCCTCAGTACAACATGTGTAAGGAAGGATGGTTTTGTGTCATAATGTAGAATGCCTGCCATTCACTTTCCTTACAAGTAATATCCTCTGTGATTTACTAAACTCCAGGAGACATTTATAGCATAAGGGTCAGCATTTCCACTTTTCACTTCAGCATATTCTGCTTCATCCGAGCAACACCCTTATTTTTTATCTTATGCCGTAAGCTATAGCTAATATTTAACCTAACACATACAGTGTCGCTTGCTTCTTTTTAAAAATTTTTTTTTTTCCTTAGTCCAGTAGCTTATTAAGACCTGTGAGATTTTTGGTGTTGTTTGTTATTTTTACCCCAATTACCATCATTATTGCTTGCTAGAAAAGCCTTTTGACCCTCCAGTACCTGACTGGCTGTTCAACCTCTTTGTAATTGAAAGATGTTTCCCTGTTTCTGATTCCACTCATTCCCCCAAAGCCATAGCAGCAAGAAAAAGTCATCAAGGACCAGTCATCATCTCTTCAGAAAGCAATGTGTTGCTGATGGAGTGGGTGATGGACGTATTTTTTTTTTTTCGGCATCTATTTGAAACCCTCCTGCCTGTGTCTTTCTATCAACTGTAGAGTAGTATTTTGATTTGTAATTTTATATTGATTTTAATTTGCTCCATTATTTCCTAGGAACCTTTGAAGAAATATATCAAACAGGAACATGTTTGACAGGAAATAGAAAGATGCCTCTTACACTAAAGCCATGGAGTTTTGTTTCTGTTGTAGCTTTTAATGGCTCTGCCAATCTGCTTTTAACCATCTGAGGTAAAAGCAGTACAGAGACTGTAACTTGAAGCAGTGTTGACAGGGAGTTCAGCTGTGCACCTGAGAGAACTAATGACCCATGCACCTGATGCTCCTTTTGGTCACTCTGCAGGGGAGGTATTTCAATAGGTTTTCTTCCCTGTTCTTGCCTGCTAGGGGTCTCCAGTAGTGTGCATTTAATCCGCTGTCCACATAAGGAGCTTGTTATGTCAAAAAAAGACTTATCTACATTTGTAACACTTTGGATACTGTTTGATTAGATAATTATTTGGAAAATTGCTTGTGTGAAAAGCAGCTGAATTGAAATGTTTTCCAAGTAATTACATTTCCTTCTTAAAACTCTTTGCCTCTCATTTAAAGATTAACAGAACTTCTAAAACATTCCTTATTTCCAGAATTATAGAATTTGGAGATTCTTAATCAAGGATATATATCTGGCAAAAACCGGCAAGCACTTAACCAATATTCATTAAATGGATGAAAACTAACGATAAACCAGATATTCATGATGTACACTTTTGAATTTATATTCATTTGTTTGTTTTCATTTTATGTGTACAACTGTGTAGTCTGCATATATATGACCATGCACTCATCTCATACAATGCCCATGGAGCCCAAAAGAGGGTGTTTGATCTCCTGGAACTGGAGTTACTGACAGTTGTTAGCCATCTTGTGGGTGCTGGGAACCAAACCCAGGTCCTCTTAATCTCTTAATCTCTGATCTATCCCTCCAGCCCATGATTTTTTTGTTTGTTTGTTTGTTTTGTTTTGTTTTGTTTTGTTTTGTTTTGTTTTTGTCTTTTCGAGACAGGGTCTCCCTGTAGCTCCAGCTGTCCTGGAACTCACTCTGTAGACCAGACTGGCCTTGAACTCGCAAGGATCCGCCTGCCTCTGCCTCCCAAGTGCTAGGATTAAAGGCGTGCTCCACCACGCCCGGCTGATGTATTTTTTTTTTTTTTTTTAAAGTTAGTTGTGGAGGGGAATAATGAAGCCATACATTTGTTTCCTTTGTGTTTATCAAAATTAGTTTTCTAGTTCTCATCTTTATAAAATCTCCATGGTTCGGGTACAAATGTGCTCCCCAGGTTTGTGTGCACCCCAGGCTTGTGTGCACCTCAGGTTTGTGTGCTTGGACACTTGGTTCCCAGCTATGGTGTTAATCTTGGGAGGCTGAGGAACCTTTGGGGCAGGAGGCCTGGCTGCTCTAGTTGAGATGCCTGGGAACTCTTTGTTTCCAGTCAAGCTCACTTTCTTCTCTGCTAGGATGTGAAGGCCTCCTACCATGTACTCCCAGGGCATTGCTTTCCCGATGGACTTTAACTTTGAAACCGTAAACAAAATATACCTCTCCTCCCTTAAGTTACTTCTGTCATATATTTGATCACAGCAATGCAAATGAAATCATTATAGTCGGTACACTTGTAATTTCCCTAGCGTGAGGCAAAACACATTTCTGTAATCAGTGGAATACACCAACCAGGAAATACAACTGGATGGAAAAATTAAAGCTCCATGCCTCATCTCTTTTTTTTCTTCAACTATGGTGAAGATTTCAGAAACAGTCATTAATATTAAATATTTTTATCTTTTTGAATTATTAGCACAGGCACACAATGCAAATTGACGTGGGACTTAGAAGATGAACATACAATCTTGCATCAATGCTCTGATTTTGATGTTACTATTCTGGCATCCGTAGGTTGTATTATCTAATTTAAATTCTTAATCACTGGGGAGTTTGCTATAAAGATGTGTAGAAAAATTCTAATTTTTTGAGCCAGGGGAAATATTTCCTGATATATCCCAAAATCTGCAATGATGAACTTGTGATTTTCCATGTGATACCTGCATTACCAAAAAAGTTCCTTCATTTCAAATTTTCAAATTGTTCTCTGAGATGTTTTCTTTGTAGTAAGAATTACATAGCAATTACAAAGAGCACAGTGTTTTTAAGTATGGTTTTCCAAATTAGAAAACCCTGTGTTATCATTTAATTAACATAAAGCAGGTATTTCTAGCTCATTTGGGTTCTTGATTGCTTGTTTTTCTGCATGTATTTTCATGTCCATGTGTATAGGAGTGTTGTTCACAAGAATGTGGGGAGGGTTTGATATACTAAGAACGAAGGGCTAAACATAGGCTTGCATGTGTAATATTAAGAACAGAAATTTATAATATTAGGCCAGAGTGACTGTTTCTTTTTTTTTCCTTTCTTCTTTTTTTTTTTTTTTTTTGGTCTTTTTTTGAGACAGGGTCTCTCTTTAGTCCCAGCTGGCCTGGAGCTATGTAGACCAGGCTGGCTTTGAACTCCCAGAGATCTGCCTGCCTCTGCCTCCTGAGTGCTGGGATTAAAGGTGTGCTCCACCATACCAGACTTGTGACTATTTCTTAGGTAAAACTGCTTCCCATGCAAGCCTGATGACCTGAGTTCAAGCCTCACAACCAACAGTGGAAGGTGATAACTGACTCCTGAGCGATGTCCTCTGACCTCAACACAAGCACTATGACACATACATATCTACACACACATGCACACACATATACAAATAATAAATTAAAATTTTACATGTGTAAATAAATTATAAAGCATGCTAAATGTAAGGCATAGGCCAGGCTGGACTTATACTCACATTTATGACTAACAATGATCTTGGCTTCCAGTACTACTGCCTACACCTCCCTTGTCCTAGGTATGTGGTATAAAAATCCATATTTTTCTATTCCAATCTGTTGCCTAAAATATGCTTGTTATCAAAATTAATTACATAACCTTATTTTTGTCAGAGAATAATTTAAAAGTGTGTTGATGGTCAACTTCAAAAGTTAAAGCAGATAAACCAAGGTTAAGGGAATAAGAAAAATGGTGAATAAGTATTCCATACTACAATGGCAGCTTGTAGCTCCTGGGTGGAATGCCTGCCTGGCATGCATGTAGCCCTGGGTGCCATCTCCAGAGCAGCATAATGTGGACATGGTGGCTCACGCCTGTAATCTCAGCAACTCAAGAGTTGGATGTAGGAATATCAGCCAATATGCAAATCAAATATGAGCCATTTTAAAGAATAAGAAATGCAGGTAGCCTCTAACAGCTTCACTATTTACCAGAAAATGTATACATTTAAATGATTAGTTTCAAGTATAAAATTTACAATTATAATAAAAGTTAATGACTACTGTTTGAGATGCCATCAAATAATATAGTCTCTTACTATGTAAAATTATGTAGATTATTCTCCCCTAAAAGCTTTTGTTATAAAAATGAAAACCACCATCAAGGCGTGGTGGTGCATGCCTTTAATCCTAGCACTAGGGAGGCAGAGGCAGGCAGATCTCTGTGAGTTCAAGGCCAGCCTGCTCTACATAGCAAGTTCCAGGCCAGCTGGGACTAAAGGGAGACCCTGTCTCAAAAAGAAAAAAAAAAAAAAAAAAAAGAAAACCACCTAAATAAATATTAAGTAGAAGTAGATATGCAATGCAAGCTTTATTGGAAATGTAGTGTACAGTTCATAGAATTTAAAGCATCAATAGTCATAGGCGGCAGATAAGTTCTGAACAACATCTCAGGAATCTACAGATTAGATGTGACTTTCCGTGATTACTATCATCATCATCATCATTAATTATTATTAATAATTTGTTTTTATTTTGGAATAAATAAATTCTGTTGGAATGAAACCCAGTAAAGAAGGTGATCATCAGGTGACCTTAGTTGGTTAATTTTTGCCTGTTGTATGGAATAAGGTGGGATTTCAGAATTCTTTCAATAGTAGCATAAACTGATCCAGTAGTTCTCCATATACAAAATGAAGTACTATTACTTTGTGTACAGATGGAAGCTTGAGAGGCAAATCAATAGATTTGCAGCCTTAGTTTGTATCAGATTGCTGATAGTGGTTTGCAGGTCTGTTTCTGTTTTCTTGTGTGTGTGTGTGTGTGTGTGTGTGTGTGTGTTATTTTTTGGATTATTAAAACATTTTCCCTTTTTATGCTTTATTCTGTATTTTCAAAAGAAAATTTCTTTTTTCTTAGACAAGGTCTTACATAGCCCACGCTGGCCTTAAACTAACATTTATGACTAACAATGATGTTGGACTTCCAGTACTACTGCCTACACATTCCTAGCCCTAGGTATGTGGCATGAAAATCCATATTTTTCTCTTCCAATTTGTTGCCTAAAGTATGCTTTTTATCAAAGTTAAAACATAATTTACTAATCTACATAATTAAAAGATATGTTGAGGTTCCTTGAACTGGCTCATTTTAATCCAAGTAGTTTCCTATGTTATAAACACTTGTGAATCTATTATTAGAGGATGTGGATTCGAGTTCTGGAATTATAATTTATAAGCATTAAAAAGCCTTTTAACATGTATGATTGCTGAAACTTCTTTCTGTAAACTGTGGCTTAATGCTAGTGTCTGTATCAAACTTTCATTAATTTTATTCAAAAATTTTCCTTTCAAAGTGATCAGATTCATAAGGAGCAGACCTGAAGATAGGTTCAACATATCTTAAACATGGAGTGAAGGATACATGTTTTGTAGAGTCAGTCAGTCCCAAGTATCTTTTCTCAAAAACTAAAATAACTGAACTTGACTCGAGTTATGTATTTATTCTTACATTATCCTAATTATTGCAAAGAAAAGACAACTTTGGGCTGGTGAGATGGCTCAGTGATTAAGAGCACCCACTGCTCTTGCATAGGACCCAGGTTCAATTCCCAGCACCCACATGGTGGCTAAGAACCATCTTTAAGCTGGGCATGGTGGTTCATGCCTTTAAACCTAGCACTTGGGAGGCAGAGACAGGTGGATCTCTGTGAGTTCAAGTCTAGCCTTGTCTACAGGGCTAGTTCCAGGCCAACTGGGATGATAGGAAGACTGTGTCTCAAAAAAAAGAAAAGGTAACTTCACAAATGTCTCAACATTATATATCATTTGGTTCTGAAGTTATGGATTATCATTTTCCCATCCATCCAGCTTCCTTTTCCCTCGAGATATTGAGAGTAAAGCCAACTGCATTGTATCTCAAAATAACAATACAGTATTTAGTGGATTAATAGTATACTCATTACACATTTCAGTGTTCAGAGGGTTTTTTTTTTTTAATTCTGAGGGAATCTCTATGCATCGATTTTTCTGTTAGGAAAAAAGACATAGTTTTAAGGCCTGTCATATCCTGGTTTTATTTGTTTTACTTAAACATTTCTGAAAATTCAAATTAGACCCAGTGATTTGTGGGGAAAGAGAGATCTCAAATTATAGATACATGGTAATTTAAATAGTTGTAATAATCAGTTTAAAAGTAAGTTTTATAGTAAATAGATCAACCACCCTTTTCCCAAGAGACCTGTATGAGAGGCACAACCTGTGTTCCATTCTAAAGTCATTTTAATCCATTTCATTCATAATGTATAAAACACCGTCACATTATATTTGCCCAGTAATGTACACATTGCAACTGTCCTTCAAATTTTTTAATTGCTCTATGGGTATCTTTGAAATATCTACTGATAGAAATGCATTGCAAGTAGCTTGAAAGGAGACATTCAAACCAATTAAGCCAAGGGTGAGGATTCATTGTTACTCTTCTCTAATTTCCCTTTCAACATTTTTTCCTTTTAGAACTGGGAACTGTATCTAGGGCAAGTACAATACCACTTGGCTGTCCATAGCCTTTTCGAAATCTTTTTATTTTGCAATAGGCTCACCCTAAGTTAGCCTGGTTGCACTTGAACTCATTCTATAGCCCGAGTAGGCTTTGAACTTGTGGTCCTTTTGCCTCAGCCTCTAGAGCAGCTGAGTTTACAGCAGATGTGGGTCATCGGATCCTTCTCTCTTTTCACAACTTCTTTTCCCTCTGGCCTTTCTTTCCTTGTACATAGACCAACTTTAATTGCCTCTGTGCTTGAGTGATACTTAGAAGCTCTCAGATAGTTCTAAAATGGGGTTCTTGATATCCATTCCACTGCTCAGCATGTTCATTTATGAACCCTATGACAAATATTTCTGAAAAACATTGCAAATTTGCATAACAGTGTGAGGTTCAGAGATAGTTTCTGAGTCTAGACCTGTCAGAATTTCCTACAGAGGACAAGTTAGCACATGTGAGTTCAATCAACAATGGTATCTGCTTGTGAGATAGTTGGAGTTGCGTTTAATTTAACCTCATTAACTTATGTAAGGACTTTAAGAGTAGTTTAATTTTAGACACTAGCAGGGAGATGATTCTTCAAGATAATAACCAAGATAAACAGGAAAATCAAGAACTACTTTTCAATTCCATAACTTTATCCTCACTCAGAGTTAGCCATAAGCAGAATCATATAGAATGTTACACTCGCTCCCTTCACTCACAGACCTTGAAGAGCATTATCATACCCTCTGATTCACAGTGCAGTGGATCATCCAGACATTCCTTTATGTGTGTTCTCTGGCCTGCGATTCTGTTCTAATGGACAGCCCTAGCTTACAGTGAGATTGGAGGCTTTCTTCTAGTTAATCTGTCAATTTTTTCTCACACAGTGCAGCTGCTGTGAAAGAAATTGGAGCTGTTATACGTCTCGCTTTGATACAGTTTGTAAAATGCAAGGTAGGAGACAGTAAACCAAACACAGCATGCTAGTAATTTCTTTAAAAGGAACGATGTGCTAGCACTCAGAGTCGATGTCCCGGGGAGCTGGCATCTTCTTTTTTGCTGAAAAGATGAATGTAGTTGCAAAGTGTCATCTTACTTTCAAGGCAACAACAGCTGAGATATCTTTGATATGACTTTTAAGACTCGATTCTTAATATAATCTTCTGGGTGCATTTCTCCCATTATTCGGATGTATTTTTGCTGTTAAGTCAAAATCAACTTGAGTGTTAATCTTAGAATGAGAGATGTGATATGTTAAAATCAAGAATTTGAATACACTGAAAGACATTCATGAAGTTAGATCATCTCATCGTCTATATGCTATATGAGAAATGATATGTAAAAAGTTAGAAGTATATTTAAATTCAACTATTCCTTTCAGAATGGTGGTTTATAGCTTCTTTGGTCCCACGCACATTGATAACATCAGAATATTGGGAATATAGAGAATTACCCTGTGACTCATCAGAATATGTGAAGCCACTGGTACCATATTTTAGTTGAGAACACTTGGGGCATATTATACCATTTCCATACAAAAATTTACTTGTTTGTTTGTTTGTTTGTTTGTTTTGAGACAGGGTCTCCCTGTAGTCCCAGCTGTCCTGGAACTCACTCTGTAGACCAGGCTGGCCTTGAACTCACAAAGATCCACCTGCCTCTGCCTTCCAAGTGCTAGGATTTTGCACCACAATGCCCGGCACAAAAATTTACTTTTATGGTATTCAGTTGTATGTCTGTTTTTTATTGAGAAGCCTATTATGTAACCCTCTATTATAATAAAATGATTATTGGCATATAGATGTGGTATCTGTGTACGTGTTCACATGTGTGGAGAGTTCAGAAGTTGATGCTGGGTGTCTCCCTGGATCATGTTCTAGATTTTGAAGCAGGCTATCTCACCTGAACCCAGACCTCACTAGATAGGTTAGCATTAATCTAGCCAGCTTACTCTGGAGGTCCTGTCTCTACCTCACCCTCCCTCCCTCCCTCCCTCCCTCCCTCCCTCCCTCCCTTCCTTCCTTCCTTCCTTCCTTCCTTCCTTCCTTCCTTCCTTTGCCTCTCTCTCTCTCTCTCTCTCCCTTCCTTCCTTCCTTCTTTCTCTCTTTCTTTCTTTCTTTCTTTCTTTCTTTCTTTCTTTCTTTCTTTCTTTCTTTCTTTCTTTCTTTCTTTCTTTCTTTCTTTCTTTCTTTCTTTCTGAGATAGGGTCTCCCTTTAGTCCCAGCTGTTCTGGAGCTGTCTCTGTAGACCAGGCTGGCCTTGAACTCAAAGAGATCCACCTGCCTCTGCCTCTGCCTCCCAAGTGCTGGGATTAAAGGCATGCACCACCACGCCCAGCACTAAAGAGGGTTCTTAGCAGTCATGTGGGTACTGGGAATGGAATCCAGGTCCTCTGCAAGAGCAGTCACTGCTTTTAACCACTGAGCCATCTCTCCAGCCCAGAAGGTTATTTCTAAAGGCAGTGCTGTAAACTTAAGAGGTGACAACTCCAGCCAACCACTTCCCCAAAGCTCTTCAGTGATCCTAACACATGGACCTCCATCACCTCTGAAGACCAGCAGTGGCTCTAAAAGGCGAAGATGGCGATACTGCTGAGGGCACCATGTGTGTCTGTGTCCCCACTTTGAACAACAGCAAATTGTTTGGCAAATTTTTATAGAAAAAGACATAGAATATGATATAAAGGAATTGTTTGTTACAGCTTCCTAATGTGAGGGCTTTAAGGTACTTGTTATGTGCCAAGAACGTTTTAAAAATTATAATATATGAACATTACAGTAGCTTAAAATAATTAATTCTTGAAGAAAGGAAACATATATAAAAGTGAATTTGGTATAGTATGGTGCTTATGAACTGCACAGTGCTGATGGCTTAGTCACCCCCCACACACACAAACATAAACACAACATGTTCACAGCACCTTCCAATGGTGTCAATGGAGCCTGTCATTTTTTAGTGTTAAAAATTGTTAATAATGTTACACATTCCTGGAGAAACATGAACAAACATCTATTCACCTCAGACAGGGAGATTACAGGCCAAAGCAAAGCTTCCAGCAAAGAACAATTTGGTAAACTAATTTGTTCCCTTGATTTCTGGCATAAGTACAGGTGGAGGGTTACTTACAGGAGTGGAAATGAAGGCTGTTTCACCAAAGTCTGCTTCACTGTGCTAATTATAAAAGGTTGTGGGAAAAGGGGAACACTCATTCACTGCTGGTAGGAATGTAAACTCCTACAACCACTATGGAAAGCAGTGTGGAGAATCCTTAAAAGACTCAAGATGAGCCTGCCACCTGACCCAGCCATACCACTCCACAAGACTCATCCTACTGCAGAGATACATGCACAGCCATGTTTATTGGAGCTCTCTTCACAATAGTGATGAACTGGAACCAAGCCAATTGCCCCTCAACAGAAGAGTGGATAGAGAAAATGCAGTACATCTACACAATGGAGTTCTATGCAGTGGTAAAGAAAGATGAGATCATGAAATTTGCAGGTAAATGAATGGAACTAGAAGATATTATGTTAAGTGAAGTAACATAGTCCCAGAAAAAACAAAACAAGGAATGATATCCCTCATCTGTGGATGCCAGCAACAAGTACCTAGTTGTAAGGCAAACTGAGCAATGTTAATGTTATATTCCTCATGATCTGAAAACAACTGTGTTCTTATTTTGTGAATCCCTAAACAGGTTGTGGAATTGACCTACCATTTAT
Source organism: Rhizomys pruinosus (assembly GCA_009823505.1). Lineage (NCBI taxonomy): Eukaryota > Metazoa > Chordata > Mammalia > Rodentia > Spalacidae > Rhizomys > Rhizomys pruinosus. The sequence goes on along the minus strand of VZQC01005157.1, from coordinate 2,042,297 downwards.
TTTCAGACTTTGAATTTTTGGTATATGGATGGTGGGTATATATGAATATTTTAGAGTAATATAAACCAAAATGGAAAAATGTGAATCAAGAAATATGATATAGAAATAACATTGTTTTCAGACAACCTAATTTTAGTATAGGTACTATGTATCAGGCTGGTGTAACTTAGCCTTTCTTGGTGATTAACAACCATATATAACGCCCATACCTATTTGGCCAAGGGACCTAACGGATAACTTTGTTCCTTGCCCTCAGAGGTCAACTAAGTCTTAGGGGACTATGCATGGGGGCATCTCTTGAAATGTCCTGCAATGTGAGTCACCAGTCTTCCTGTGTACGGAGGTCTTGGAGATCCACTAATGGGACTTCAGCCAGTTTCCAGTCTATAAAGAGGAAAGTCTACTCATGCTTCAAAAAGGGAAGCCTGGTCTAACAAGACCTGACTTTGTCCTCGAGTGGATGGGAACTGGTAATTGAAAAGCCAAAAGGAGCCAGCCTTCCCCCCACCAAAAAAAAAAAAAAAAAACCTGAGTGACCCCTGAGGACCAGATCCTCAACTGACCTTGAGAAAAAAAATAAACCTTGGTTAATCTGGGCTAACTATGTGGCTTTAAGCATCCAAAAGGAAAGTATAACCAGAAATAAATAATCAGTAAGGCCTGAGAAATTGTACTTCAGATATAAAACTTGAGATCTTAGTAAAAAGACAAAAAGAAACAACAACAACAAAAGAAAGCACTGTTGTTTTTGCCTGTCTTCAATTCTTACTGGCAAGTATATCTACTCTGTGGCTGCCACTGATTTTGCCATCCTTCAAAGACAAAACACAGCTATTTAACCCTCCAATATGGACCGAAGACTCATGTCTCTCTAAAAATCTTCCAAACTTTGAATGCTAGGTGGGGACTGCTGAGACATCCAGCTTGTGGACTGAGCAGCTACTGGGATTTCAGCCTCATCAGAGTATAGAATGCCATTGTTGGACTACCCAGGCTGTATCATGGAGGCCAGTACAGGAAGATCAAGGCAGGACATGGTGGTTACTAGACCTCATTTGGGTGACCATGGGAGGGAAAGACCCCAGTGTAGAGCTCAAGGGCAGGATTGATGTTTGTTTGGGCTTGCCAAGGAGGAGCCTTCAATACTTCCTTAAGGAAAACATGGCATCTTTTAGCCAAAAAATGAAAAAATCCTCCAATTCAGGTGATATGTGTATATCTCTATCTCTGTCTCTATATCTATCTATCTATGCAATACAAGTTGGAGAACAACAACAAAAGAACTGCGACAAAGAAGGAACTTAAACAGTGAAGCTCTCCCCAAAACAATAATCCTCTGCTTTGAAAAAAACTCTAGAAAGACTCAGAAAAAGATTCAAGACATGTATGGCAGAGTGCATGAACTCAGGTGGGGTGGGGGCATGGAAAGGGAAATGACTGTAAATTGGATTGAGAAATGATGTATGATGTATGAAAAAGTTTAACAATAAAAATATATTAAAAATTGTTTGCTTCTGATCTTAAGGGGCTCCCATACCGTGAAATGTTTCACTTCCCTTTAGAACATCCTTCACCTGCTTCTAAGTCCTCAGATTTAAAGAGATTCCTGCTGGGTGGAATATTTACTTCCCTTTAGAACACTCTGTTCCTAACCACCTTCCCTCCAAGAAGGAGGGTTTTATCACGGAAAAAAATGGTACACAATGATATTTGATTTTGTATACAGGAGATTTAATCTAAATTTGTGCATGCTATCCATAGAACAGCACCCCTGAACCCATATTCAATTATTTTTAGACAGAGCATCTTGCTGAGTTGTCTAGGCTAGCGCTGAACTCCTGGACTGAAACCAACTTCTAACATCAGCATCCCACATAGCTGGAACTATAGTCGCTGTGCCTCTTTAATCTTTTGTATAGTAATTTTAATTTTCCTTTTATGGAAAAGTAAAATTTTCCTTTTATGTTTGTATACATGAATTTTCCTTTTATGTTTGTATACATGAATACTTCTCTATGTTGAAGTTACATATGAAATATGGGACAATAGTATAAGTGGATGTGTAGCCTAGAAGCAGCAGAATATACCTAGCCTAGGCATGCAGTAGGCTATGTAATCCAGGCTTGTGTAAGGATTATAGAATTAACTAATGCATATTTCATGTGATGCACCATGTCCTCCTTCCAATATTATGCAAGTAATGTCTGTATTTGAAGTTTCATAATTTAATAATACCTATTCAATTGTAAAAGGGACTATAAAAGGAAGATGGCATAAAATATTTCTCATCATTTATCAAATATGTGGTAGGCTACAGGTATTTTCTTATATACCTTATATACATATTTAATATTTATACATACCATGTAAAACAAATATCATTGGCATAATAATTAATGTATGGAGTCTCAAAAGGAATTCCACACTGATAGTTAGTGATTTGGACGAGCCATGGTTTTCTGATCCAAAAGCCACTCTTTTCTTTTTAGTGCATATGGGAGACAACAAAAGTTCAACTGTTCAAGTCTGAGAGAAAGATGCAGGACAGTTATGGCAGAATGCATGACCTGATGTGGGGTGGAGGGAAGCGAATGGGGAATATGTCTAAATTGAACTGAAAAATGATATATAAAATGCACAAAACATCAATAAAAGTATTATTTTAAAAAGAAATTAATGAGATTTTCCTAAGATTTTATATTTTTGAAGTTGATGCTTCCAAGAACATCTTTTTATAATAAATCTGTGCATTGAACATTAGTACTTATATTTTTATCAAACTTTGACTTTCTTCAGCTTGTAGAAGAGAATCAAAGAATCAGATTATAGGGGTTTAATTCTATGGTGATCATTTAATCGGGCTTTTCCACACTTCTAGATTTTTGTTTTCTTGTTCTTAGAATGAGAGAGGTGAAACTTAATTATCTATCAAGAACCTTCCAGCTCCAAGATATTTTTCAACTTAATATGGTCATGATTTTGTTAATGTTCTGGGAGATGGTGCAGTGGATAAGGTGATTACATTACTTGTATGAAGATGAGAGTTTGGACAACCACATCAAAAAGCCATGTGGGCATGAGAGTCTACAAGTAACCCCAGGGACTGCGAGGCAGTAACACTGGCTACTAGACTCACTGAATTGAGGCACTCCAGTCTCAGATTCTGCCTTCATAAATACAGTGAAGAGTGATCGAAGAAGACAGCGGTATCAACTTCTGGCCCCCACATGCACACAAATACACACCCATATGTGCCTCTACACACAAGATTCAGACAGACACTCATTCATGCACACCACATATACAAATGTTCTTTTTTATTATTTGTCTTTTTATTGATATTTTATGTGTTTCGTACATAATATTCCAGTCTTAATCACCTTTCTTTTTAAAAAAATGATTAAACTTTTGTATATTTCATACAATAGTTCTTTTTTTCAATTTTGTTCTTTGTGCATGAGTGTACTGTCTGCATGTAGGTTGGTGCACAAGTGTCGTGCAGTGCTGCAGAGGCCAGAAGACGGCATAAGTTTCCCCTGGATCTGGAGTTAAAGATGGTTCTTAGCTGCCATGTGGGTGCTGGGAATCGAACCGGGGTCCTCTGCAAGAGCAGTCGATGCTCTTATCCACTAAGTCATTCTCCAGCCCCATTAATCACCCTTCTACCTGCTTCTCCCTAGGCATCCTCCCACAGCCCTCCTCCCTCCAGAGTTCATACATTCTTTCATTTTTTCTAGGGTCCACAAATGTTCTATGCAGAGGTAAACTTTGAAGCTGCTTGACAAAAACTAATCATTTATGAAAATGTCATTCTCAAACCCACTTTTTGTACAATTAACAGACACCAATTTAAAGAATTATAATATAAGCCAATCATGCCAAATTATAGAAGAAATTATTAATGATACAGGTAGAGATCTTGAAGTTATATATCTTGTGCTAGAATTATAGTTTTAATTTCAATGTACACTGAATGCTTGATCTCATTCATCATTTATTTCTCAACATCTACCTTCCACATTAATATAGGGTTAATTTACACTTGTGTTTTTCAAGTGGAAGGCTGTTCTTTTGTTGACCTTCATAATGCAGTCTTGTTAATACAGTTAAGGTTAATGGCACATTAATATTTCATCTGACATCAGTCAGTATTCCATTTTAATTTGGTGTATTAATAATGACTACTGTTCTACATTGCTTGCTGGTGCCAATTTTGGCTGGCACAAATTATCAAGAATCAAATATGACTGTGAACTCAAAACCCTGCATAATGCTAACTTCCAAAATTATTATTACTAGAACAAAAGACAATGAAGCACGTGAGACTATGGTTGATGGACTATTATTTTTGGATTCTGTTTATTATGTCCTCTTTCTTTAAGGAAATATAAGGACAACCTGTTTTCAGTTGCCCTTTTGGGAAAATAGTTAAAATTAAAATAGTTTTAATAACAACAATGAAACTGTTTGAAAGTTTTCTGAAAATGTCATTTCTAAGATTTTTTTTTTTGTTATTGTTGAAAAGGAGCATCTAATAGTAGAATCTCGGGAGAGATGTCTAAGAAAGAGTTTGGATGAGCCCAGGTAGAGCCATGCTAAGTGGCCACATCCTCAGTGTAGTACTAGATAATCCGGGCCCTGTGAAAAGCAGTGGGGACTTATTTTAATTCACAAACATACATTTGTTTGAAGCTTTGTTGTAGTGAAACATGACTTCGAGTAATTCTAGAGAGTATAGTCAGAAAAATCTCTAACCCAAGCATTCCCATAGATGTGGGGTCAGGACACACCACTCTATTATTTCTAGACAGATCCCTGTGAGAGTTACTTAGTGTTGCTAAGTAAGTGACGATAATAGCCTTTTGGCTTATCAAAACTGTCATGAACATCATTATACAAAATAAGTGATAAGTATTTACCCTTTTGGCTTATCACAACTGTCATGAAGATCATTATACAAAATATGTAATAAGTATTTAGTAAACACTCCCCTGAAAATTGCAAAACTCCACAAATAATTAAATGAGACAGTCTACAATATTAAAATATGATTTCTGGATTTTAGCTCTTGAGCTTTTAGTGACTTGGAGTTTTTGGCATTGTTAATTTTCCTTCATATTAGTTTCAAGTTAATGTTCTTATTCTACAAAGATAAATCATTGGTGAATCTTGATCTATACAACCTAATATCTTAGCATTTACTGTCTGAAACAACTGAATTAATATTCTAATGGTGTTAAGAATGGGAGCTTTGGCCACATAAGCTTCAAAATAATTTGCGACTGGTTCTTTCCTGTCACTTGCACAGTCATCTTATTAGAAAGAAGGGAATATCATGATATATAATCTGACATTTATTTTAACATAATGAAAGAAAATTCAAGCTGCTGTATTTGTTTATTCATAATCCACCTTCACAGACTGTAATAGGGACCCAGCATTTTGGAAGACTACACAGAGAAAGGAGAAACATGTTACCAAGATCCATTTTTACTTTTTTATTTGCATTGGAATGTAAGTTAAAGAGGGGCAGTGTTCATGTATATAGAACAAATGCCACAAGGTTACATACTAACACAGGACAATTTATAAATATAACTATTTTCTCTATTTTAACCACACATATTCTGGTTTTGTGTATATGAATGTAATATATTTGTTTATTGTAGTACTGGGAGTTAAACCCAGGGCATTGTAGACAGAAGTGACTTTGTAAAATTTCCATACATGGATTAATACATAAGCAGTGTATATCCAAATACAATGTGATATATATATATATATATATATATATATATATATATATATATGTAGGACGTATACATAAACAAAATCCGGAGTATTATCTATCCTTATCCCAACATGTTACATCCCATAAAGACTTTGAAAACATTATGTGAATGATAAATATGATCTCAAGCTAGATGTGAAACAATAAATTAAGGATATAATACACTATGTCAACATTTGGAGTGGACAAATCCAGAGAATATAAAGATGAAAACAGAAACTAGAAGAGAAAAGAGAATGTAAGAGAGAGCTTGGGAAAGTATAGAAGATGTTAGAATAGAGGTTAGCAGTGAACTTACTGTTTAAGGGTTGCTAACCTTGAGAATAATGAGTCTCTTCTAGAAAGGGACAGTGACAGGACATGGAAATAGTCACAATCTTGTGAGTGGACTTGATGCCACTGTATTGCACACTTATGATTAAATGCTATATTTTACATAGCTCTCCACAAGAACATTTAATTAAATTTCTACAACAGAGCCTGATTAGCACATACTTGGAATCTCAACAATGAGGAAGCTGAGGCAGGAAGATTCTGAGTTTGAGTCCATCCTGGGCTCAGTGAAGACACAAGGCAGACTGGGCTGCAAAACACCCTACTCTCTCAAAAGCAGAAAATTCACAGCTCACTTATTGAAAATCTAGACATGTAAAATGTTCTGCCTATGGGGCTTTTTCTTGTTTGTTTGTTTATTGAGAACATAGCTATTTCTTTAACTTTAAAACTGATTATAGCTTTAAGACAGAGGAGCATGTGAAATTTCAAAGGAGGGGATTTCAGAGATCTGAACTTCCAAGAGATTGCCAGAACTTTCTTTCTGAGCACCCTGGGCTCATAGCTGTCACATGTCCACCCCCCAGTTTCTATCTTGGTAGCACAGAGCATCAGCTTGAGAAGCAAAGGATTTTTTTTTTCTGCAAGAGCTGTTTTATCCCTGGACAGACAGATCTGGAGTACCTATCAATAACAGCAAGCACATACCTGAAGACTCAATCTCTCTTGCACTTAATTTCATAGACATGAACCAGTGGAACTATGATTATTATAGGATGAAGTCTCCTGTAAGAAAACTGGCCAAGGTAACAAAATCAAGCCCCATTAGTCTGTCACTGGAGCACAGATTTAATGACATCTGGAGGGAAAGCCAAACAGGAGAGAGAAAGCAAACTGCGGAATCAGGAAGATGTGCTGGATGTTGTGGTCCAGTGAAGACTCCTGGAGCTATAAATGAAAATTCACACATGGGTCTCTTAAAATGCTGTTCTGCTTCAAGTTCTTTTAACTTTAGGTACACAGACTTTTCAATGTTTCTATTTCTTCCATTGCTTGGAGCTTCTAAGTTGAAGCAATCATGCATTATTTCTCCAACAGAAATGAATATGTTTTGAATCTAAACAAGTAGTGGAGTAAATAAAACCATTTATATGGTTCCTCCCCCCTCTCCTGGCCTCTTTCAGGGCAAGCAGCTAGCTTATAACAGTTCTTTGAGTAAGAAGGCAAATACATGTGCCTATGTTCATATGCACTTTCCTGTGGTTTGGTTAAACACATTGATGGAAAGTATGTTCAAGAATGGGTGGTTTACGGGCTGGAGAGATAGCCTAGCGGTTATGAGCACAGACTGCTCTTGCAGATGACCCAGGTTCGATCCCCAGCACCCACATGGTGGCTGAGAACCGTCTGTAACTCCAATTCCAGGGGAACTCCAGTTCCAGGGGAATCTGAGACCCTCTTCTGACCTGCATGGCATTGCACAACATGGGTGCACAAACCAAAGTGCAGACAGTACATTCATACACATACAAAAATAAATAAAAATTTTGAAAAAAAAAAGAATGGGTGATTTACACATTACTGCAACCAATTGTGGAAGTAGTAGAGTTTAATACAAGGTATTGTCCTATTACCTGGCTCTGAAAATCTGCACAATGCATTGAGAAGTCCCAAGAAAGTTGTGGAAAGGGGGCCAATACAATGAATGACTTCCACCCAAATTTATTTATTTCGAGGAAAGAGTCTTATCCTAAATACTATCCTCTTTCCTGAATGTTGGATGATTGTTGATTGTTGGGATATCCTTGAAGATACTTAGCAGTACTTCTATCTCCAACACATTAAATACGAGTAACACATATTCCTCTATCATGTAAATCAAAACTACATGCAGAGAGCTGTTGGCCAGTTATCCTAAGGGCTACTGTTGGTAAATAGCCTCTGGTTGGGAACAGCACTTGAAAACAAGGCCCCTTTACACAGATGGGTTATTGGCTTATTTCAATAAGGCTTATTAAAGATTATTTACTACAGCAAAAAGGGAGAAACAATGGAGAAAGTAACTAGAAAATAGGCTTGTGATGTTTGTTATTTATTCTTGCAAGACATATTCATCCCCTTAACTCACGCTTTTGTTCTGTAAAACTTGTACATGTGTTCTACATGCGGTGATCTTTGTCAGAGCTCTACCACGATTCTATTATCCAAACTGGCTTAAGATATCATTGGTCCCTAGAATATGGTATTTGGAGGTTGTCTGGACTTGCTTGAGCTGAGTTTAAATTTGTATAACTGAGAATTCAAAAGGTTTAGGCTACGCCCCACTACTGTGTATCCTACTTCTGTTTTCCACACTCTGTAGCCAAGACGAGGGTCAGATGCTGTTGAAAAATTGGAGCACATCTCCCCCAAAGCAGCAGATCCCCCTTTTCAAAGGCTATAGTTTCAAGGCCATGTATATATGTGTTTCTTTAGATCTTACCATCTTCCTGAAACCTGGAAGTATAGACCAACGTGGGATATCTACTCTTCACCTAGACTTAATCCCCTGTTCACTGATTTTGGTCATATGGAATGATTTTTCCTAGAGCTGACAGAAGTTTCTTAGTACTTGTTGAGGAAATTTGGTTGAGATTATTTTTGTGAAGAGCTCTTCTGGTCTGAGTTTTTCAAACCCCTGTTTTGAGTATGACGCTCCCCTCTACTTTAAAGGCATGGTCTAAGGATATTCTCACTCTGGCCCGGGGAATCCAGGAGTAAGCTGAGCTTCAAATGGTCTACCACAGCAAAACTATTGTCATTATCCTAAGACAGTTGTTAGGTTGTGTGTCACTCTTCATCTTTAGCAAGTGTGCCCTAAATTTTTTCCAGATGTTGTAAGACATTGATGTCACATACATGGCTGATATTGATGTCACATACACAGCTGATAATAAGAGACTGTGACTGCCTGCTATTGAGCCAGATGTCAAAAAGTTTTGCAAAAATGTAGAAACTGTCAGACCCTACTATTTGATGGTGGGTAAGTATCAGGTTAATATGTGGTTTCTTTTGGTGTCTGGCAAAATATCATTAGAGGACTCATAAATACCCATATCCACACATGCTCAAATCCCTTATATTAACGAGTATAGTATTCTCATAGAAGCTACATACATCCTCTCATATACCTTGAATGATTTTTAGATGACTTATATCACAGAATGTGATATAATTAACATGTGAATAATTGTTATACCTTATCGTTCAGGAAACAAATATTAACTTTATGCCATAAGACTATCTAGTAGTTTTGGACCTGAACTATTGGCAAGAGACCATTTAAGGGAAGGAAACACATGAGAATATTTTTAAACACCAGGGTGGTCTCTTGCTATGTTGTGCAGAGTTCCTTCATGTTCCAGAGGTCAAATTAATCTCCTGCCTCCAGAAAAGCTGGGATGATGGCACACACCACTGCACCCAGTTAAGAAAGGATTTGTGTTTATATGCTTTACTCTGCACATAAAGTGTGTGTGTGTGTGTGTGGCTGCGTGTGTGTCTGTATGCGTGTGTGCACATACACTAGTATATGTGTGTGTAGAAGCCAGAGTCAACTTTGAATATCATTCCTCAGTTGCTATCAACCTTGTTCTTTGAGACAGGATCTCTGATTGGCCTGGAGATCACCAGTTAGGCTACATTGACTTATCATCGAGCCCTGGGGGTCTGCGTCGGTTTGTTTCACCAGCACTGCAATTACAATAGCACGTGTATTCCCTTTTTACCTGATTTCTGAGGATGAAGCTCAGATCCTTATGTGCACACAGCAGATACATGATTGATTGAGCCATCCCCCAAGTATTTTCATATATATATATATATATATATATA
>VZQC01005157.1:2006816-2032136 GCA_009823505.1 Rhizomys pruinosus | reverse complement strand
AAAAAAAAAAAAAAATATGTACTTCATTTAAGATTAGAACAGGGGCTGGAGAGATGGCTCTGCCGTTAAGAGCACTGACTGCTCTTGCAGAGGACCTGGGTTTGATTCCCAGAACCCACATGGCAGCTAAGAACCCTAAGAACCGTCTTAGGCCGGGTGTGGTGGTGCACACTTTTAATCCCAGCACTTGGGAGGCAGAGGCAGGTGGATCTCTGTGAGTTTAAGGCCAGCCTTGTCTAAAATAAATAAATAAATAAATAAATAAATAAATAAATAAATAAATAAAGTCATACTTTAAAAAAAGATTAGATAAAAGACCCTGATTTGCCTCAACTACGTATCAAAGGAATCAGGAATACTTGGCAAATTGCAGCCAACAAAATAAGCGTAGCTTGAAAATGATCTTTTGTTCAATAAATTCTGACACTGTAGAAAGGCACAAACATGCCCACCTATGTTTGTGGCATAGTGCACCCATGATGGCTATTCCAGATCCTTTTATATTTGCATAGAAACTGTAGTCTGCTTGTCCAGTTCTGCAAAAGAAAGAACACAAAAAGAAGGAAGGAAGGAAGGAAGGAAGGAAGGAGGGAAGGAAGGAGGGAGGGAGGGAGGGAGGGAGGGAGGGATCCATCTTCTATGACTTTCAAGGCCACTTATTTCTAAGGAACTACCTAGCAATAATAATGTAGGGAAATATCAGGTGTGTGTACCTTTAACGTGCTAAGTTTCTTTTCAAAAATGGTAAAGAAATTCCCACTGAGTAGAAAATATTTGCATTTTCATGCACTTTTGCAAGGATTTCCAAATTGATGGCTATTTGCTTCAAAATTAGGCAGGAAATCAATCCTGGAAATTATTGTGTATGTAGCTCAATTCAGCAAGTTGTAAAATATTATTTCTTTTATCCCCTTTAATGCTGTTTAGTTGCTATTTCATTCTTCAGGGTAATAGCAAAATAGTCAACAATACTGCAAATATACATACTGATCTTGAAGATTTGTTTTAGAATTGTTTTTCAGAGTTCAGGTGATGCATACGTTTTACAGCAGTAAATCTTTTAGGGGAAGAAAACCCTGTCATTATTTATAGTTTACGTCTCCTTCAGATGTTTCTCTTCCAAAATATTTTACCATGCAATTAGTTTTTCTCTTTTTAAACAAAACCAGGATGCCAATTTCTTTTTTTAATTTTATTTATTTTTGTATGTGTATGAATGTACTGTCTGCATGTAGGTTTGTGCACCGTGTTGTGCAATGCAGTGGGGGTCAGAAGAGAGCATCAGATTCCCCTGGAACTGGAGTTAAAGATGGTTCTCAGCTGCCATGTGGGTGTTGGGGATCGAACCTGGGTCCTCTGCAAGAACAGTCGGCACTCTTAACCACTGAGCCATCTCTCCAGCCCACCAATTTCTTTTAAGGACAATGAATTCTGATGGTAGATGATAGAGAGGTGGCAGATGGTAGATAGTGTTCTACATAATAAAGATTCTCTTAGGTTTGATAGAAAGAAGCATTGAGACAGTTTTCATTTGAATCTTCCTCTTGTAATCCCAGCCACTGGCAGAGATGGAAGCTGAGTTAAGAGATCTAATAGCAGCTTGTAGAGATAAAGGAAATTCTGTACTTTTACAGACTGAAAGTAGAGGGTTCTCTGATCTAAACACTAGAGTATTGGTACTAGATAGCATATAAGCTAAGACACAAGTTACTCTCTAGTAACCCTAGTTGCCTGCCTGGGTAGCAGGACACTGATCCTATTGTCTGGCCCTACACCGAGGCAGCTGTATAGTAGGAGAGTGACTGTTTAGTGAAGGTAGGAGATAGGCTTAACTTATAAACCTTATAAGGCTTAACTTAGGTGGCCTGGGCCTGAAGGAACAAAGCTGCTGAGGGATGTGGATGAGCCACTTTATAGCTATACTGGGGCTGTTCTAAATGAATGATAGAGGGATGATAGGTAGATAAATAGATGATAGATATATTAGATAGATAGATGATTGGTAAATGATGATGGTGAAGATAGGTAGATAGATAGATACATAGATACATAGATAGTTTCATTTATGTTGCTCTGATAAAAATGCCCAGGCAAAAGGAACTTAAAAGAGAAAGGGGCTTTATTAGATTACATTTACAGGTTCCCATCCAGGATTATATAAAAGACACAGTGGGGGGAATTTGAGACAACTGATCATTTTGCATCCTCAAGGAACAGAGTGGAATGGATTAATGCATGCATGCTTGCCAGTGTTCAGGTTTGTCTTTATAAAGTTCAGGATCCCCTGGGTTTGGAATGGTGCTACTTACAGATGGCATGTCTTCTCACATCAGTTAACATATTTGAGAAAATCCTCCACAGGCATGCCCATAGGCCTACCTGGTCTAGACATTCTTTCATTGAGATTTTCTTCCAAGATGAATCTAGTTGTGTCAAGTTGACAAAGCTAAATATAAAAATTGCTAAGACCCACCTTAAAACACGTTCAGCATTTCCAGTAATTAGGGAAATCAGAATAAAAACTACTTTAAGATCTCATCTAATCCCTGTCAGAATGGCTAAGATCCAAAGAATACATGTACCAATTCATGTGTGGATGTGGGGAAAGGGAATGCTTATCCACTGTTGGTGGAAATGCAAACTGCTACAACCACTGCGGAAATGACTCTCAAGTATTCCTGCCAGGCGCGGTGGTGCACGCTTTTAATCCCAGCACTCGGGAAGCAGAGGCAGACGGATCTCTGTGAATTCAAAGACAGCCTGGTCTACATAGAGAGTTCCAGGATAGCTAGGGCTACAGGGAGACCCTGTCCCAAAAGACCAAAAAAAAAGAATTCCTAAAACACTAAAAATCCCTACCACATGATAGGTTTATACCACTCCTTCACATATACCCACCATCTACAACAGGCCTACTACAGAGATACTTGTGCAGCCATGTTTGTTACTACTCTTTTCACAATAGCTAAGAAATGGAAAAGCTTAAATGCACTGAACTGATGAATGGATAACGAAAACTTGGTACATTTACATATGGAGTAATGTAAACATAAATGTAATGTTCCTAGTTCCAAACATTAAAAGTAAATGTTCAGTATGGGAAACTGCTATACGTGAAATAACACATTCAGGAAAAAAAAAAAAAACAGGAAGGGAAGTATGTATGTTCTCACATGTTATATTATATACTGATGCAATAGGAGGAGCAGGGAAAATAGAAAGGAGCCTTAAGGGTGAAGGGAAAGAAGGAACTCAAGAGAGGGTCACAGTGGGTGTTATCAAGTGAGAAATGGGGAACTGGGGGTACTTTAACTGGGGAGGGAACAACAAGAGTCTTACAGAAGGAGGAAAACATGGAAATATGAGTTCAAAACCCTACTGAAACATACATTATACATACATATATATATATATGCATATGTATAGCTGAAGACTATATAACAGAAAACGCAGTGCCATGAAGGAGAAATCTCCCTTTGCACTGTTGGTCAGGGTAGTCCAAAAGACTCCTAAATAACATAGCCTGTTGCTACAGCCCTTGATGGCAACCCAGAATTTGAAGAGGTCTTGTGCATGTTGACACCGTTGCTGTAGGTTCATATGAGCATGGTACCAGGAGCTTGTAAGACTTTATTTCTATATGGTCATGCACTTCCTCCCTGGCTCTTGCAATCTTTCTGATTCCTATTCTGCAATGATCCCTGAACCCTGGGTGGATGGAGTTTAATATAGCAGGCCTGTGCAAGAACCCACATTCTAGAGACTCTTACTCTCTCTGTTTTGACCACTTGTGACCTTTTCTTTTCTTGGCCCTTTGTTGCATCTGTGAATTTCATTAATGAGAATTGAGTCATTAGTGTCCTTTTTACCCCTTGTTACATGAGCCATAAGTATAGAGTTTGCATTGTAGATATGCCACTTAGGCTTGGGAAATTCACAGAAAATGTCTGTGCGTGACCAGTTGTCATTCTCTGTAATAGTCTCCATGCAAAAGGAGTTTCTTCAATGAGAAGTAACTGTGATAAAAGTGCCACTGCTGCACCAATGTTTCATGCTATGGCAGTCATTGATGTGGTTGTTATGTTCTCCTTTAGCAGCTTGTGTAGTGCCCTTAAATGTTGAGAGCCAGCTTTAAGGGGAAGTGACTTCCAGGTTAGCTCCAGATCAGTGTTCCAAATCCTGTGTCCAAAGTATGTCCTGTCTTCAGCAATTGGGTTTTACCCTAAGTTCTGGAAGCAATCAAGGGCTGTGGCAATTGTGGGAGTCCCTTGGACTACCCGGACCCATAACTCAAAGAAAGGTTTCTCCTGTCTGGCACTGTTTCTTGTTATGTAGCCTTCAGCTATACACTTTGATTCACTTAGAGGTGGTATATGTATAATTTGTCATTAGGTTTTTGGACTAATATGCTTCCCTCTGGTTTTCTATACTAAGTAGTAATTCATTCTCTCTGTCCCTTCCTCCCTCCCTCCCTCCCTCCCTCCCTCCCTGCCTGCCTTCCCCATTTAAAGCGACTACATTTTCCCCATTTTTCCCTTGATAAAACGAGTCTCCTATGGTCCTACCTTTCTTGAGCTCTTTCTTGCCCTTTATCTCCAAAGTCCTTGTATAAGCCTCCCTCTCCCTGCCATTTAAATACCCACAATTTATCCATTTTACCTTTGGTAACAGCTGTCTCCTACTCTTCTTCTCTCTCAGTTTCCTTCTTTCCCTTCACCTCCCTGGTTCATTCCCATTTTCCTGTAGTAACATCAGGATGTATACATAGAAGGACTTGGTGCTAGGATCCACAAATGAGGGAGAACATACATCATTTCTTTATCCGAGTCTGTGTTACTTAGCATAACGTTTTCTAATTCCCTCCACTTACCTGCGAATATCATTATTTCATCTTTCTTTACCACTGGGTAGGTCTACTTTGTATAAATGTAGCACATTTTCCTTATCCATTAGTCAGTTGAGAGAGACTTAGCCCTTCATTTCAGTTTTTTAAGAGTTCTTCACACTACTTTCCATAGGGGTTGCAGAAGTTTACAATCCTACCAGCAGTGAATGAGCATTCCCCTTTCCCCACATTCTCTCCAGCATTTGGTATCATTTGTTTTCTTGACCTTAACCAGTCTGACCAGGGTAAGATAAAATTTTAAAGTGATTTAAATTTGCATTTCCCTAATTACTAATGATGCTGAATCCTTTTAAAGATGTTTCTTGGGGGGCTGGAGAGATGGCCTAACAGTTAAGAGCACCAACTGCTCTTGCAGAGGAACCAGGTTCGATCACCAGCACCCACATGGCAGCTGAGAACCGTCTGTAACTCCAATTCCAGGAGAACTCCAGTTCCAGAGGAATCCAACACCCTCTTCTGACCTCTGCGGCGTTGCACAACATGGGTGCACAAACCTACATGCAGACAGTACATTCATGCACATTAATTAATTAATTAAAAATTTAGGGCTGGAGAGATGGCCTAGCGGTTAAGAGCGCCGACTGCTCTTACAGAGGACCCGGGTTCGATCCCCAGCACCCACATGGCGGCTGAGAACCTTCTGAAGCTCCAATTCCAGGAGAACTCCAGTTCCAGGGGAATCTGAGACCCTCTTCTGAACTCCTCGGCGTTGCACGACACGGGTGCACAGACTTGCATGCAGACAGTACATTCATACACAAACAGAAATAAATAAAAAAATTAAAAAAAAAATTACAAAAAATATTTAAAAAGATATTTCTTGGCCATCTTCGTGTCTTCTTTTGAGAGCTCTCTGTTCAGATGTTATGACTATATTTTTTTTTTGCCAAATTGTGACCCACTATTCATTTTGCCTACATTTCAGGGTTGAATTTGTAGAGCTGAGCCAGCCCATGGTTCTATTATATATAAATCTCTTAGGGATATGATCAAAATTTTTTCCTTGATATGCTAGATGGAAAGCCCCTTGGGTCTGCTGACTATTTCCTACACCCCATCCCCCATAATGAAGGATACTTACTGCAGGCCGTTTTGTGGTGTATGGATAAAGCAGTAATTAAATTAGTCGTTACTTTGTACCAGTAGGAATTCTTAATACTTCCTGACCACTAACTTGTAGAAGCCACACAGCAACCCCATAAGTTTGTCAAGAAAAAAAATTCAAGATTTTTTTCTACCACTCTCTCAACCCCCAACAGCATCAGCTTTTGTTAACAGAACATATTGCTTACCCACGCCTCCATTTCTAGGCACATGCCTGTGGTTCAGTTCAATTCTAGCAGTGTTTACCTAGAGTCAAGGTCAGATCATGCTGGTTCAGGGCTCATTACAAGTAGACTGCCAACTCCCTCCTGATGTCAGTCATAAATCTAACACTCTGAGACTTCTAATCAACCAGCTATAGATTGAAAGTTCTCACAAAGCCTTCCTAGGGCTTAGTCATTTGCTAGAGTGAGTCACTGATTTCAAGAAATAGATTTACTTATTTAGACTGATTGACTATAAAATGACAGAAAGAAAATAGGTGAATAGCCAGATAGAAAATGCAGGAGACAATTACAATTACAATTACAAGAAAAGGGAGCGGAACCTTCCTGCTCTTTTGAACAACCTCCCCCCAGGCTTTAGTCCTGTTAATCTAGTGGATGCCACCTAAACCCTGTTCTTTCACTGATATTTTATTATGTATGCAAAAATGATTCAGTTATTGGCCATGGTGCTCACCAGAGCTTTCAGGCCCTCTTCTTTCTGGAATTTCTGGGATGTCTTATCTCATGGCTGGCTTAGGTTATCAGGCTGCCCTAGAAATCAAGCATCTCATTAGAGCACAAACATTTCTTACTACTTAGGTGATTCTAGGTGCTTTAGGAACTGTGTCTTGGAAATAAGAGGAAGACAAAGTATTTATTTCTTATAAAAATTACAGCATTGAAGAGGAGAATTGGGTCAGTGTTTTCTTTTAATAAGTGATTCAACTATGGAACAGAATAATTTACTAAAGGTCATTAAACCCAGAAATTGGCAATGTTTGTTTTGAAACCCAGATTTTGTGTAGCCAACCATTTGTTCTATGTTGTAGTTCTTCTTTGAGTATAGGAAATTATCCATATGGAAGTATTTGGACTCTATTTCTACAGATTCTGATTGCTTTCCTTTAATTTGCTACACAGAAATGTAGGGGCCATATTCTTCCCTATATCAACAATACAACTGTCAAATAAATGACAAGTTCTTATAGGAAAGATCAAAATTTAAATGTCCAATATATTTTATATCACATCATATAATGTGACACATTAAACAGTTGTGGAATGTCAGAAATTGGCATAATAGATGACTCAGAAATGGAGAGTGACAGGCTGCCATTCAGGTTGTGCCAAGGGTTTTTTTTTGTTTGTTTTTTTTTTATGATAATGATGAACCCTGGAAATATTCATTTTCTGTTGTGCAGTGTGTTATGCAGATTGCCAACACACTGACATTTCCTATATGGTTTCCCAATAGAAAATAGATAATTATATTTAGCCAAACCTGATAATTTTCTTTAATGGAAATTTAAGGGGCCAAAATGTTTACATTTGTGTATGGGGTTTCAGAATATTAAAGACTTCTTTCCTTTTCTGTCATGGAATGTGAGGTAGTACTTCAGGGCATTGAATTGTGGTAGTAGTGATTCATATCGTTGGCTGAGTAAGCACTTACATTAATTTTCATATTTCAGGGGTCTGTACTTCATGGGGGTGTCACTGAATTACTGTCATTTACCTGTGAGCTGCCAGTGACAAAACCCATCTGCTCCCAATTATGACAATCAAAAATATTTCCAGGGTTTCCTTGAATGTTGCCTCTAGTTGATAGTAGCTGATCCAATAAAGAACACATTTTGAGTCTTTAGTGTGTAGACATAAAAGTTAATGATGCCTCCCTGCAAATTTGTAACCTAGAATTTTGAGGACAGGAAGCTATTGGCCATAATGTCAAGTGCAGTTCCACAAATATTATAGTGCAATGCTTATTCTATATTACCTAAAGTAATATTACATCATATATATATGTATGTATATTAGGATGAAGTAAATCAGATCTCTCAGAGAATTGTTGAGAAATTATGTGTTCATATCATGCAAAGATTTCTATAAGTAATCTGTTGGAATACAAATAGCATTGATGACGGCAGATGGGTTCACCGACAAGTACAGAGTAGCCAATACATAACATTGGCTTTTGGCCAAAAGAAAAGGATTTATTATATATTATCATCATCATCGAAAGGAGACCATCAGATCTAAGTACACATTTGCCTCCCCAATCAAGTGGTAATGGGAACTTTTAGGAACAGAAATTGGAAAAAAGTATAGATTTAATATATGACAAGAAGGGAGATACTTTAGGGTTCTTTTGTACAGATGCAGATTACTAGTGCTTTCTGTGATGTCCAGAGGTCATTGATTAGATTAGTGATATCTCTCCCTCCCTCCCTCCCTCCCTCCTTCCCTGTCTTCCTCCTCCCCTCCCCCCTCCCTCCCTCCCTCCTTGTCTCTCTCTCCTCTTGCTCTATGCCCTGGGGGCTTCCATACTTCAGTCTCCCTGCTTTCACCTCCCAGGTATGTGGATTACAGGTGTGTACCATGGGACCTACCTTTCACATGTCCATTCTTGAAGACAGTTTTCTAATAGTCCTTAAATAGATTCCAATTTAGAGAAATTGTATCTAGGTATGTCTAGTTCTTAAACTGATTTCTGAAATTTTATTTCACAGATGAGAGTGTTTCTGTATTTATAGAATGCTTTCAAATTCAGGATTTTCTTCAGTTCTCACAGTAACAGAGCTTTTATTTACACATTGTCTTGATTACCAAAGCAAGACTCAAGATACTTAACTTTTGTCTTATATTTTCTGTGAAAGAGAGAACAGAAAACACTAACGTTCTAAGTGGTTTTAGGTGAGACAGTTCTCTTAGTGACCAAAACCCTCAAGTAAAGCTCTTATCTTGAACCTATGACTTTTTTCCTTCTTTCAGGGCTAGCTTCAAACTCTCGTGGTTCTTGGTCTTTGATTTCAAATCCATATTCCACTCTTTCCCCTTCAGATATCTTGAGACTTCTTACAGACCAGAGCATCTGACTCTAGCCTCCCAGAGAAGCTGTCCCTAATTGTGTCACGTCAGGACAACACGCAAAGCTCGGAATCTTGTTTCTTACCTTACAAGTGATGAGGCATTCTCCTTGCTCTTCTCTTCCTTCACTGCCTTAGTTTTTGCTAATCTCTGGTCTCTTATGTATCACCCAGTTCTGTTTATCTCCTACTCAGTCAAGGAATTAGTCTTTCAAAAGAAAAAAAAAAAAGGTCCTTTAAGCCAGACTCTTGAAGGTGGTGGTACCCGAGTAAACTTCCTCTGAGGAATCCCCCTATACCGTGTGACACTATCACCTCAGGGAGAGCCTCCGTTCATTAGTTTACATTGCTCGCTTTGTGCTTCAGAAAAATAAATACACATTTCCCTACAATCATGACTTTTCCTCACTTTGCAGAAACTGCAGGGTCCCTTGTTATCAAAATATAACCATATTCTAATGGTGCCACTTATTGTGCCCAGCTAAAATCCCAATGATGTGATTATCTCTTAATAACTGGCAAGCCAGTTATGCATCATGCTATTTTGTTGTTTACTTTGAGTGTGTGGAGGAACCCATTAGTGATCTCTGTTGTTGAAATTATTCATTGTGATAATGGTAAAAAGAATCAAATCACCATTAGTTTGCTTGTAGCTAGACAGCAGGATTAGAAATGCATTCCCCTTCCTTTTGAAATGCCTTGAAATGTAGTCTTCTCGCTTAGTATTAGTTTAATAACCCTGATGTTGATAGTAAATTATGTCAAGCAAAGCTAATGGAAATTCTAGAAGTGAACCTGGAAAATTTAATGTCTATATGACCTTTACCACCCAGGGAGAATTCAGGTTGGGTTTTAACTACCTGTGAAGGAAGTAAATACCCATGTGAAATGCCTGCTGATTCAATGGCAGAAAATGGCATCAGTGACCTAAGCAAACAGTCTAAGGCAGAAGGAAAAAGACCTTTAAATACAATGTCGTTTTAGGGTATGAATAGTTATTGAATGGCAACTCTTTCTTTTCATGCAACCCATTCAGGCTCCAGTTATATTAATAATAGCAGTATCACTTATTAAAACCTGCTCAGGCCAGACTGTTTGTATACACTCTATCAGTATCCTTACAAAGAGATTTCAAGGACATTAATTTTTGTCCCCTTTTGCAAGTTGGGAAATTGAAGCTGTAAGTGATTATACAACTTGGTTGAATACAGTCTGTCTTGACAGTCTCTGCATCCACTGATTATTTAAAAAGCATAATGCATAGAGTGATTAAGAACAATTATGGGAGATTTGTAGCTGATAGTGATGTTATTTTCTTACATTGTCAGGTAAATCTGTAGCCAGCCCCAATGGGAGAGAGTAAAGGGACCAGTCAGTTTCCTAAATTAAAACCATTAGTGGTGGGGCTGGAGAGATGGCCTAGCGGTTAAGAGCACCGACCGCTCTTACAGAGGACCCGGGTTCGATCCCCAGCACCCACATGGCGGCTGAGAACCGTCTGAAGCTCCAATTCCAGGAGAACTCCAGTTCCAGGGGATTCCGAGACCTTCTTCTGACCTCCGCGGCGTTGCACGACACGGGTGCACAGACTTGCATGCAGACAGTACATTCATACACATACAGAAATAAATAAAATTAAAAAAAAAAGTTTTAAAAAACCATTAGTGGTATCTCATCTGGTTTTTGGACATGCTCACTAGAATGCCCTTAATGCTTTTAACCTGTCACTTGGGGAGGATTATTTTTGTTTTAGATACATAACTAGCACACCTTTTGCTTCCGAGAATTTGGAAAAGGTCTAGATCAGGACATTTCACTCCCTGGAGTAAAATCATCCTTTCTGGCCTAGCCCTGCCAGCTGCTGCTTTATTCCTTTTGCTTTTAGCTGTGAGGTTCTGTAGTTATTCTGGGATTTTGGCTCTTTTTTTTTTTTAATATAAGAATTTTATTGATGTTTTGTGTAATTCATACATCATTTTTCAGTTCAGTTTAGACATATTCCCCTTTTCCTTCCCCCAACACCACTCTAGTCCATGCATTCTGCCATACATGTCCTGCATCTTCCTCTCAGTCTTTTAAAAGTTTTTCTCTGCAGAGTTTTATTGTCTGGGGCAGAATTTAACTGTATCAGTCTGTTCTTTGACCCAGTTCTTATGTTGTTATTGTTCACTCCCATTTGTATTGCTCCAAAATATGCCTATATATACAACATACATTGTTAAGTGTGATAAATATGAAAAAAATATTGAAGTGGTTTATGTTATATGTATGTACCGTGTTTATGCTTGAAACTATATAACCTACTGGGAAAGTTACTGTAATTGACCCTACAGTGGAAGCAAGAAACTTGTCTCAAAGAGCTTAACTTTTTTCTGTCCCCATATCCAAGACAATGACCAGAAGTTAAGGAAGAATTTCTGAATCTGAACTCTAGATAATTATTTGTTTCTCTATTCACGATCATGCTGTTCACTCTATTACTCCCATACTAGTTCAGTACTTGGGCAGTTTTTCATGACTAGAAGGCTGAACACCTAGCTGGTTGAACATGTTCCGAAAGTTTTTGATCATTTTTATCTTGCAGTGAAATTAAAATACAGCTGTTAGATGCAGGGGTGACAAGTAGGTGAGTAATTCAGAGATTATTTATTGGCTTTATTTTGTTCTCAAATGCCACGACAGGTGACATATGCCATATAATCAATATTTTTTTCTACTGTTTTTAGTTATGTATAATCAAAGACACTTTTATTTTCCCTGTCTACTTTCCAAAGAATGACAATATCTCTGATTTTGGCTCTTTTGTAGTACAAAAACTAACTAGTGCATTTATCCTCATGTCACCTGCATGGAAAACTCACACGATCATTCAAAAGAAAGAAGTTCAGGTATTCCTTCACATATTTAACCTATTACTAATTTCCTGTCTCATTTTCTTTGTTGGTATTTTGTTTTGTTTTGTTTTTGAGTCAGGATTTCATTTGTTCCCTCCTGGTGTTGAATTTCCCGTGTAGTTGAACATGACTTTGAACTTCTGTTCCTTTGGCTTCCATCTTCCAAGTCCTTGGATTATAGAGGTGTAACTTTCATGTGCATTTTATGTGGTGTTGGGGCTCAAACCTGAGGTCTCCTACCTGCAAAGCAAGCACTGAGCTGAGCTACAACCCCAGCCTGCTACACTTTATTCACAGGGGCTTTTATTCAGTTAATGATAAAGGTTTAGAAATTTAATATTATTGCAAATCATGAAAGATACGGAAATAACATGGAAAACTACATTTTCAATGTTTGGTTTTTTTAAAATAATTAGTACAGCTAGTGCTTGCTTGTGTTTTATGAATCGGTTGCTGTCCTTTACACATTTATTTTACTCTTTCCCCCCTGCAACAGTGAAACATGGAAATATCCTTATCAGGCTCATTTTATACACAGGAAGCTGAGCTTAAGGAAAGTGGGTGAAATGGTCTTCTCTTTGTCCTTTGGCCATTGAGCAATCCATAAGAACAAATGCATTTCCTTCCTTTGTGTAATATACATGCAGACAAGAAATTCTGTGTTTCTACCTTACTACAAGAGCTTACCAGGGCTGTGTATCTTACAGCTTCATCCGTGCTCAGGCCAGCACATCTGAGATGGAAAATCATATTTATATTGCTTTTTCTGGCATGTATAAGATATTAAACATTTTTTCCAATGAGGCATAAACAATTCTTTATTATACATGCGAGATTTCTCAACACCAACTTAAATCTCATGAAAAACATCCTTAAGAGTAGAAGATATGAAAATGCATTGTGGAAAAAGAACTTGCTCTATTAAAAAATTATTTATTATTTTTATTTTATGGGTATGAGTGTATTCCCTACTTGTAAGTAAGTACACCTGCATTATACTATGCCCACAGAGGTCAGAAGATGGAATACAGATGGTTGTTAACCACTATGTGGATGCTAGTATTTGATTCCGACGACTCTGCAAAAGTAGTCAGTGCTTTTAACTGTTGAACCATCTCTCCAACTCCCTAGAACTCATTTTCTTTTCTTTTAAGATTTTTTTTTTAATTTCTGTATGTGTAGGAATGTACTGTCTGCATGCAGGTTTGTGCACCCGTGTCGTGCAATGCCTCGGAGGTCAGAAGAGGGTGTTGGATTCCCCTGGAACTGGAGTTCTCCTGGAATTGGAGTTTCAGACGGTTCTCAGCTGCCATGTGGGTGATGGGGATGCAACCCGGGTCCTCTGTAAGAGCCATCAGCGCTCTTAACCACTAGGCCATCTCTCCAGCCCAGAACTCATTCTCAAAGCATGTCCCCTTATTTCAAATTCGAATGGGAGCCATTAACGCCTTCAACACACTTAAGAAGCGCCTCTTTTAGGCCAGGTTTATACTGAAAAGTAAGACAAAAGATGCCCATTCTCTCCCATAGTAAAATTGAGTAACATTGTGGTAAGAATATTGTGCTGGATAGCTTTAGTGTCAACTTGACACACCTGGGTTGAGGGAGCCTCAATTGGGGAATTGGCTCCATTGGATTGGACTGTGGCCACATCTGTGGAGTATTGTCTTGATTGTCCAGCAGTGTGGGAGGGCCCAGCCCACAATGAGTGGTGCCACCCTGGGCAGGTTGTTGTGTATAGTATAAGAAGGCAGGCTAGGGCTGGAGAGACGGCCTAGCGGTTAAGAGCGCCGACCGCTCTTACAGAGGACCCGTGTTCGATCCCCCGCACCCACATGGCGGCCGAGAACCATCTGAAACTCTAATTCCAGGAGAACTCCAGTTCCAGGGGAATCTGAGACCCTCTTCCGACCTCCGCGGCACTGCATGGTACGGGTGCACAAACTTGCATGCAGACAGTACATTCATACACATACAGAAATAAATAAAATAAAAAAAAGTAAGTAAAAAGAAGGCAGGCTGGGCATGAGCCAGCAGAGCAAGCCAGTAAATAGCATTCCTCCATGGCTTGTGCTTCAGCTCCTGCCTCCAGGTTCCTGCCCTGAGTTCTTGCTCTGGGCTCTCTAAGTGATGAACTGTGACCCAGGAGATATAAGCTGAATAAACCCTTTCTCCTCCCCAAGTTGGTGTCGGTCAGAGTGTTTTGTCACAGCAATGGAAGACAAACTAGAACAAATATATACTGAATAAAATACGTGTTTCAGAAGTATGATACATTGTGATCCTGAAATACTGTGATATTACTAAAAATTATTCTGGAAATAATAAAATATTATTTTTTAGTTTTATTGCCTATTTTTGAAGACTGGCTTATTAGTTTTGTGTGATTGTATGGCAGTTAGTAGTTTCATTTTGGCAGCAAATCCCAAGATGTCAGACACTGTTCTTTTTTATTAGTAAATATTTTTTGAATTAAAAAATGAAAGCAAGCCTGGGGAGATGCCTCCATCAGTAAAGAACTTGCCTGTAAGTCCAAGGATCCTTGTTCAGTCTCCAGAACTTATGTAATAAAAGTCGGGTGCAGAGGCATGTACTTGTAAACCGGCACCAACTGAGAAATCTAGATCCCTTAGGCTCATTAGCCAGTCAACCTTACCTACTTGCTGTTTTCCATGGTTGGTGAAAGATCCTATATTAGCAAAAAAAAAAAAAGTAGATGGCATCAGAAGAAAGAACTACACCTGAGTTTGTCTTCTGCCCTTGTATGCATATACATGTGCACCTGAATCCTTGCACACATGTACCTCATATATTAACATGTACCCACACACACAAAGGTACAGCATATATAAGAAGGCAATGTAAAAGCAATTGGTATTTTTTATTTCAGGATTTTCTTATAGTTTATTCTTTTTTAAATTTATTTATTTATATATTTTTCTTTATCAAATCTAGACCTGTGTCCACCCCATCCCCCTGCACCAGAGCTCATGCATTCTGCCAAACATGCTTTTCCTCTCTTTCTCAGTCTTTCTCAATATTCTCCATGTGGAAGTTGACTGTTTTGAGCAGAAGTTCACTGTTTCAGTCAGTTCTTTGATGCAGTCCTTTCTGTTGTTGTTGTTGTTTCGAATATGCATCAATCCCAACCACTTTGGACAAAAGCTCAAGCTGCGCACAAGAAATACTTACAACTAGGTAATTGGCACTAGCATCCACAGATGAAGGATACCATTCGTTGTTTGTTTTTCTGGGACTGTGTTACTTCACTCAGCATGATGTCCTCTAGCTCCAGCCATTTTCCTGTACTTAGATCTGATGGTCCCACCAGCAGTGGATGAGTGTTCCCATTTCCCCACATCTCCAGCACTTGGTATCATTTGTTTTCTTTTTTTCTTTTAATTTTCTTTTCCAGGTTTTTTCTTGTTTCCAGACATCTGAAGACCTGATTTTTTGACCCTTATGGGTTCACTAACAGATTTTACTGTCTGCTTGCAGGTTTGTGCACCCATGTCGTGCAATGCCTCAGAGGTCAGAACAGGTGTCAGATTCCCCTGGAACTGGGGTTCTCCTGGAATTGGAGTTACAGACGGTTCTCATCCACCATGTGGGTGCTGGGGATCGAACCCGGGTCCTCTGTAAGAGCGGTCGGTGCTCTTAACTGCTAGGCCATCTCTCCAGCCCCCTCATTTGTTTTCTTGATCCCAGCCAGTCTTATTGGAGTAAGATGATATCTTAAAGTAGTTTTGATTTGCATTTCCTTAACGATTAGTGATGTTGAACACTTCTTAAGGTGTTTCTCAGCCACCTCTAATTCCTCACTTGTGAAGTCTCTGTTCAGCTCTTTGCACCATCTATTGAGTGAGTCATTTGTTTTCTTTCTTCTTTGTTTTTT
Source organism: Rhizomys pruinosus (assembly GCA_009823505.1). Lineage (NCBI taxonomy): Eukaryota > Metazoa > Chordata > Mammalia > Rodentia > Spalacidae > Rhizomys > Rhizomys pruinosus. Next base: position 2,016,264 of record VZQC01005157.1, on the reverse strand, counting down.
GAGTAGTTTATATATTCTGGAAATCAATGCTTTGTCAGATGTTTCTGCTGTGAAGGTTTCCTCCCACTCAGTGGGATTTCTCTTCACTTCCTTGATTGTTTCTTTTGATGTACAGAAGCTTTTGAGTTTAATGAGGTCCCATTTGTCAATTGTTGACCTTAATTCTTGCACAGCTGCTGTCTGATTTAGGAAGTCTTTTCCTATGCCTATGTCTTGTAGTCTGCTGCCAACTTTTTCTTCTATCACCTTCAGAGTTTGGGGTTTCACGTTGAGGTCTTTGATCCATCTGGTGTTGGCTGTTGTACAGGGCAAGAGGTAGGGGTTTCATTTCATTCTTCTACAAGTGGTGATCCAGTTTTGCCAGCAAGACTTCCTGAAGATGCTGTCTTTTCTTCATTGTATCTTCTTGGCCCCCTTGTCAAATATGAGATGGCTGAAATTGTATGTGCTCAGGTTTGAATTTTCGGTTCTGTTCCATTGTTCAACAGGTCTGTTTTTGTGCCAGTACCAGGCTGTTTTTATGAATATAGCCCTGTAGTATAGTTTGAAGTCTGGTATAGAGATTCCCCCCTGTGGTGGTGCCTGTCCTTGAAGGTAAGATGTGTTTCTTGTAGACAGCATATTGATGGATTCTGTTTCCTAATCCAATCCCCAGTCTATGTCTTTTGATTAGGGAATTTAGTCCATTAATATTTAAAGTTATGACTGATAAGTTTGTGCTGCTTCCTTTTGCCTTATTATCCATTTGTGGTTTGGGTTTAGGTTTCTACTTCTGCAGTTATGCTTTTATTGATTTCTCTTTCTAGGTGCCTGGGGTTGATTGCTCCTTTCTTCTGTCCTTTGAATTGCTTCAAGTATTCTCTGAAGGTTTGATTTTCCGGACATGTATTCTTTCAACTTGTTTATGTCATGGAAGGTTTTTCTCTCTCCTTCAACTATAATTGACATTTTTGCTGGGTCTAGTAACCTGGGTTGGCATCTATTGTCCTTTAACACTGGGAATGCTTTGCTCCAGATTTTTCTTGCTTTCATAGTTTGCATTGAGAAGTCAGTTGTAATTCTGATAGGTTTCCCCTTATAGGTCGCTTGTTGTTTTTCTCTTGTGGCTTTAAGGATTTTGTCTTTGTTTTGGGTGTCTAGCATTTTAACTATGATGTGGTGTGGAGGATTTCTTTTCTGATCTTGTCTGTTTGGAGTTCTATGTGCTTCTTTTATTTGTATTGGTTTGTCTTTTTTTAGTTTGGGGAAATTTTCATCTATAATTCTGTTGAAGATCTGATCAATACCATTCTCTTGGGATTCTTCTCCTTCCTCTATTCCTATGATGTGGAGGTTTGATCTTTTCATAGTGTCCCACAGTTCCTGGTTGTTCCACTTTTGTGTATTTTTAAATTTTTCATAATCTTTCCTTGAGGTTTTTAGTTGTTCTGTGTTATCTTCCAGGTCTGATATTCTTTGTTCTGCTTCCTCCATTCTGCTTCTGAGACTTTTTCCATTCCTTTCCTCTTGATTGGATGAGTGTTTAATTTCCTTTTTCATTTCCTCTTCTGATTTCTTTAGTATTTCTACTTCTTTTTGGAGCTTCTCAATCCCTTCATGTAGCTCTTTGCTTCGCTGGTTGGTTTCCTTATCTTTTTCAGCATGGGATATTTTCAGTGTTTCTACTTCCTTCCAGAGTTTGTCATTCTCTCTCTCTAGGTCCTTCTTGAGTTCTCCATTCTCTTTTCTTAGTTCTTTGATTTGCTCTTTATAATCTTGTAGTTCTTTAAATATGTTCCCAATTGTGTTTCTGATATCTGTGTCCTGGGGCATCCCCAGAGGGATCCCACTGTAGGAATCTTTCATATGGTTGGTAGAGCTTGGTGCGGGTTTATCCTGCCCCTTTCCCGATTTGTCTCTTCTTGGTGTTCCTGGCATATGGGTTTCTCCTTGCCTGTATTCCAATGTGAGTCCTAAATGCCTCTTCACTGTGTTGAAGGCTTGCTTTGCTTGCCTCCTTCAGATGCCTTCGTAATCCCAGTTGGGGGGGGGTCTTTAGCCCACGCCCCGGTACCTGCACTTCAGCTGGTCTCAGGAGATCTCAGATCCACATTTGTTTTATGATAGCAAAGAAATAGTTGTCTGTGGGGCTGGAGAGATGGCTCAGCTGTTAAGAGCACCAACTTCTCTTGCAGAGGACCAGGGTTCGATTCCCAGCACCCACATGGCAGCTAAGAACTGTCTTTAACTCCAGATCCAGGGGAATCTGACATCCTCTTCTGACCTCTGCAGCATTGCAGGACATGGGTGTACCAACCTACATGCAGACAGTACACATAAAAAAATAATAAATAAAATTAAAAAGAGAAATAGTTGGCTGTAATGTCTATTTATCATCAGGGAAATTTGATACATGAACATTTCCTTGCATACATATAAGTTGTTAGCTCTGCTGATGGATTTTAAAATTTCATTTCTGGCTATTGTTCTTCTATGTGTCTGTTTCTTTTAAAAATATATGTTTATTTCTTATTTTATTTGTATGAATGTCTGCTGATGGCTATGTATGTGCACCACATGTGTACAGTGCCCACAGAGAACAGAAGTGGGTAATGAATCCCCTGGAACTTGAGTTACAGGTGGTTGTCGACTGCCATTTGTGTGCTGTGATCTGAACCTGGATCCTCTCCAAGAGCAGCCTGTGCTCTTAACCACTGAGATGTTTTTACCTCTAGTCTCTCAGTTTCTTTGGGTACAAATCTAGGACTCTGTGCTACTCCCAGAAAGCTTACCTTCAGAGAGTTATTCTTGACCATTTACTCATGACATGTAAAGCCTTGAACTAGCCAATGTAAGCAGGCCTATTGAAAACATATAGCAGGCAAAAAGATATTCATCTAAGAACAGAATACAAAAAGCCTGACCTTTATGTTCTGGACTTAAAAAGTCAGGAGATATGGCTGCTTTTCACATTGTCACCCTAATTTCGATCCCTCATTTCTCATGGGGGTCAGTAGTGAGTTTGTGTGTTATTTCAAATCTTCTTTTCATTCTATTTCCCTGAGCGTCTCAATAGACTAGGTTTCTATGCAAATAATTCTAACCTTACATCCATCCAACTCTCAGTGCTGCCTATAAAAACCTCTAAAGAAAATGATCATATTGGTTTAATGTGAAACGTGTATTGAGAATTGATGATTCTAAAGTGTCACCAGTTAATATGAAAGACACAGTGCATCAGAACTTCACTGCTAGGACCATTCCTTGAGAAGATCCTGACTTCCGTCTTACTGAGATCAATCAATCTCGGATCATGCTCTCTCCTTCTCTTCCCTTCTTTCTTTCCTTATTTTAAATTTCATTTATTTATCTGTGTGTGTGTGTGTGTGTGTGTGAGTGAGTGTATGAGAGAGAGAGAGAGAGAGAGAGAGAGAGAGAGAGAGAGAGAGAAATACGTACATGTGGTAGTAAGGTGACACCCCCTAAGAATGGGATCAGTCCTTCCACCCTCTAGGCCCCAAGTGATCAAACTCGGGTTATCAGTCATGGCAGACAATGCCTTTACTAGTTGAGCAATCTGCCCAGCCCTCTTCCTTTCCATACTCTTCCTTTTCTGTCCTGTCAGCTATTGGTCTTTGCTTCATGACAACTAGCTAATCATATAAACTCATTTTCAGTGTGTTAGGCCATCCAGCTCATAGGCAGGCTGTTTCGTCCTGGTTACCTGGGTAAAGAATTATAAATAAAACAAAAAACAAGGAGCTCTTGTAATAGACAACAATTTCAAGCTGTGTGTTTTTTAGGTGCTGAGTTTCCATTGTAGAGCTAAGATTACCACATTCACTATTCTATCCAAAAAAAAAGAAGAAGGCCGAGATTCTTTTGTAAATGTTACCACCACTGCTTTTAGTGGCTACTATATACACTAATGTAGACTGAATGACTAAACAGCATGATATTATTTAATGATCAAATTGATAATTGAAGCAATTATGTTACTGTTGCTTTGTCTTGAAATAGGGTCTCATTGTTTCTCCGGCTGGCCTTAAACTTATTAAGTAGCTAAGGAGGACCTTCTGATCCTCCTCCCTCACCTCCCAAGTACTAGGATTATATGCATGCACCACCATACCCAGTTTTACTTAGTTCTCTTTGAGCCTCCGTCTTCATTTATGCTAGATCAGCACTCTACCAGCTGAGCTACATCCCAGCCATGAAGTCTTTCCTCAAGTGTCATTATTTTGGTATTCTTGTAGGTAAAATTGAGGAGTTTTAGCAAATAGATGGAGATCATAAGGCTAATAAAGAATTTAATCAGTAAACCTACCTAGCAACTTATCCAAGAACCTAGCTTTTAAAGAAAAGAAATATATTTTAACATAAATATACTTAATTTTTTAACTTTATAAGTGTTTATCTTTCACTAGATAAGATTAATATAATCTCCACTTAGATTTTGAGTAGAGGGAATATATGTGTGTGTATGTATGTATATATTTACATGTGACAAGTCTCTTGCTACATCTCAAAGGAAAGCACAGAATTTGGACCCCTGTACATAGGAATATTGACATTATAAACTGTTGTGGCTGCTATTGATTGGCAGTGCTGAGAGTTGCAAATGGTTCCAAAGCTGTAAATAGAACAGAGCTGTAGCAGCTATCCTTAATGTTAAGAAAGATAAAATCAAGCCTGAAATATATACTGAACTTTTGTAGACAACTCACAAGCATCTGGTGACTGACCAGATTCAAATCAAACAGATGGTGATATACTTGTAATTCAGTTAACTTGGATATAGCATTTTTCCTCTTCCATAAGTAACATTTAATTATATTTGTCATAATCATATGTGGAATGTTATATTTTGACCTATGTAAGATAAGATGGGAAAATACACTTTTGCACATATTAAAAGTGTGAAGAATTTGCCTTTGGCCTCCTGTCTGAATATTCAGGATACTGTCATTAAAGTAAAAGTAGTTACAGACTAAATATAGAAATGAGTTATTTTACAACCTAGCAAGACAAATCATACACTTAAGAAGTGATGATATATTTGCAGTTAATTGATAACATATGTTAGTTTCATCTCAATGAATTTTGATGGGTTTAGATGTAAGTCAGAGTACACTTGTGTTGTGTAGCTTCATGGAAGGACAGGAATTGGAATTGAAGACCTGTAGTGAGTCTAATACAACAAATCAATTTTGGTTAAAGGTTGCTTGAGGCCCCAAAGACAGTTCATTCAGTAGTTAACTAACTAGTTAAATGTAGCCAGTTGATTGTTGGATTGACTAGGCTGTAGACATGTATAGTATATTCCTTTCTTTGTTGCATTTCCATTTCTCTGCAATACTGTCTGATTGCATTGTTGGCTAGAATTCTAAGTGAATATGGACCTAGAAAAGGCCAGATGTAAGGACAGACTTCATTTTGACTTGCTTTCATCATCTCAACTATCTCTGGATAGAGAATTTTTCCTCTTTTTAGGGGGGGTCTTTTTGAGATAGGGTCTCCCTTTAGTCCCAGCTGGCCAGGAGCTCACTATGTAGAGCAGGCAAACCTTGAACTCACAGAGATCCACCTGCCTCTGCCTCCCGAGTGCGCCACCATGCCTGGCTTCGAGAATTTTTCCTCTTAACACATACACAGGTAAAGGTATTTTAGAGTGGCCAAGATCTATCTATACCAAAAACAATATATATATATAATATAAATTTTGATTAAAAACACAATTATTTTACTTAGAAGTGACATATTTTGGGTAGAAACTAGGTTAGAGGACACATGTACAGAATATAAGTTAATATATGTATGTACATGTATTCTGTTTACTCAATGTATACGTATTATGTTTACTTAGGAGGAATAAAACAATTTTTATTTATTCAGAAAAAGAATGATCTGAGATAGAATGTATTCCACAATTACCGCTTAACATAGAGATATTAAGAAAATAAATGTTTACTTGTATAAAGAATGACTTCTTGTATTGCTTATCTTTCTCACTTTACATAGTCATTTATCTAAAAAGCAAACAAAAACCCACCATGAAAGAAATAGTTTCGTTTACTGCTCAAGTTTTATTATTTAAAATCCTTTCTACTGTACTTTCAGGAACTTGTCTATTTTATTAAACACCATAAAATATTACTGACTTCTAAAGCCATTGTGCTAACATGGAGAAAGAGGTGAACTGATTTGTCAGAAGACAGCTGGCTAGGAGACCACAGCCGGAAATGGTATCTGGAAGTGGACATCAACTGTATCTAATTTTCATTTCCTCCTAATTTAGTTTTAGAAATGGAAGATAATAATTATCCACATTACACAACAGCTTCTGTTAAACAACACATTAATTTTTGTATTCTGTTTTTACTGTAGGTAGTATTGACACATAGTGACTGCACTGCATGTGGCTCCAAGAACTGCTGTAAGAGGTAAGCTTCCCGTCAGGGAAGGGATTCCTTAGGTGTACTTCCTTTTGATTAGCATGCTTAGTCTCTGTAGAAACATGGAGCACTGGTCCTTAACAGGTGATACCTTGAGCTCTTTCTTCATGTTTTGATAAATATCATTAATGAAGACAACAAAGTTACATAAATTAATGCTTTGAACCCATGCGAGAAAGACTATTTCTATTTCCCTGGAAAAGATTCTTGAGGTAGATTTCCTGAGATTGAAATTAATTTGGACAATTCGAAAACTTTTAAAGTGCAAAATTATTGAAAGAGTATTTGGGAAAATGTAAAGGTGTTTGAACTTCTTTCAAATAGCAGGACAGGGGAAAATGGTTTTTACTGCAAAAAGCAATAATAAGAAGAATAACTAAGTCCAGTATAACTCAGTGTTTACAGCATGTGCCAATTTTTCCTTGGCATATCTGCTTTGTGTTCCTGAAGGGGATGTAACAGGTTTCCAAGAGCTGGGTAACTTTAAGCAACAAAAATTTATTCTTTCAAATGTCCAGATCCAAATGTGTGCTACACCATGCTGTCTTCCAAGTCCTAAGAACTCTTTCCTTTTTTTCTGGTATGTGCCATTTGCTGACAAGTTTTGGTACTTCTTGACTCAAAGATATCATTCAGATCCGACCTTTCAGGGTCTTCTCTATTTATATGTCCAGTGTTCCCATGTAAAGATACCAGTCACTGGATTAAGGTCAACCATCATCTTGGATGACTTTATTAAAAATTAATTACATACGCAAAATCCCCATTTCTAAATAAGGTTTTATTCACAGATTCTAGGCATTGCAGTGTCTTTTGCAGAGGGATACAATTGATCCGTATTAATATCTATCTCCTTTTATTTTTTTCTTTTTGAGACAGGTTCTCCCTGTAGCCCCATCTGGCCTGGATCTCACTATGTAGGTCTGGCTGTCCTTGAACTCACAGAGATCCACCTCCCTCTACTTCCTGAGTGCTGGGATGAAAGACTTGTGCTACCACACCCAGCTAAATATCTATCTTTTAAGTGAGCCAAGGTCAATGAGATGGTTTCTGTGTTAATCACCATCTGTTCCATAACAGAATTCTCTAGTGGTAACTGAGAGATGCATTCATCTATGGGCGTAACAATAAGTTATCAGGAGTCGGTTTAATACTGCGTCTATTTAGCAGAATAATAATATTGGGCCAGTAACCCGTGTAGACTCAGGTTCTTAGACCTGATACCAATATCAGCTATGGGATCCATCCTATGATGCAGACCTTAAATCCAACTAGAAAGTGGTTTGTTACTCCCATAATATTCTTGCCACTAATGTGTCTGTGAACATGTCTTGCCATTTTCAGCTGGCAAGGTTCACCGTTCACCCCAATCGCAGCCTTTACATTCTACTGCGCCACCTCTTCCGCAGATTGTTCCCTAGGCTTAGAAAAGGGGCACAGGTGGATGAGAAGCAAAACAGTCTACTTTCTCTGGAGCTGTTGTCTTGGTCTCTGGTCAATTCTGGCTGTTTCCTTTCATGGACTGACAGTTTGTCCAGGCATGACCTTTCGATCCTACTAATGAAGCACACGCAATTAGATACATAGGTATTTAAACAGTACTAATTGTTATGATAGGTTACTTTGGTATAGACACAGATATTTGGATGGTATGTTTATCCATGAATTATATTTTTTCTGTTAAATATGACAGGTTCTTACTGTGGCTTATAACATCTCCTAACCATTAGAGGATGTAAGCTTGTGGCATCAGCCATGGGTTATTCCTCCAAGGAGAGAGCTAATAGCCAATTAGATTTGGGATATACAGGCATATGGCTATCACTGCTGCACAGTATTTCCAGGCAGGTGAGGTATAGCTGGTGTTGATGGAGGAATCTTGCTTGACTCAAGGAGACCTATATTTGCTTTATTGGTTTAGTGGCCTTTGGTAACACTCTCTGGCATTCCAGAGACCATCTGTATACTTGCAAGTGTGGTCTCCATACATCTTTCCCATGTCTACATCAGGTCTTCAACAGCAGGGCCTTATTGCTTCTCTTCTTGCAGGTATCCCAGTTTGGAGGCAAGGAGCCTTTACCTTTTGTGGGGGCTTGGATTCCCCTGGCCAACATCTCCTTGGTAGAATAATCCATTGTTGATGTCAGAGCTCCTGTATTAATGTATTTTGCTTAAGTACATAGCTTAAGGAGACTTTAGCCTTATATTTGGTTCTGAATAGAGAATAATCCTTTTCACAGTTTCTATGTCTATTAGTCAATTAAAGAAGGCAGTTTTACCGGTTTTACAAGAGATTACCTCTATAACAGTTGGCTCCAATCTACAGCAGGAGAACGACCTCATCATTATCATATTTCTCCTTGTTCTATGGGGGGGAGTTAAGAAAATCTCTCGTATTAAAACCTTTGTGGCATCTAGAAGGTAAGCTTTGTTAGGACTCATTAAAAATAGTTGTTACTAGTAGGATCCACAGAGGGGCCTGATGTCTGCAGCAATCTGAGGCTTTTCTTCCCTTCAATGCCCAGAAGAATCAATCCTTCTGCTGGCACTTTCTGGTACGTCCTACTCACTGGAAAGCTGTATTTTCTTTCTCAATCAGTAAGTTGGTGACATTCTAGCCCATTGGAACATACAGATCCCCTCCCATAGCTAGTTCCAAGATTTGAATTGCAAGGTTTATTGACAAAAAGTTTTCACATCTATCTGTATTCCCCTTTTTTATTTTAGACTTTTGTTTTTTGACCCACGAGTCTCAAAAAAGCAGCCGTATTACACATACCTATAGGGTGGAATCAAGGCACAGATTTCATCAAACTCACCCATGCTGTTTTGGGTGACTGCACGTGACCAACTTGGGAAGCAAACCCAGCTTCTAAGTTAAATCATCCTACAGGTGAAAGAGATTGCTACAAGGTGATACCATACAACAGCAAAATTATAGAGAACATTTGTATATGCCAATCCCAAAGTTACTGTTATACAGATTTTAATTAAAACAAATGTGGACAACAGCA
>VZQC01005157.1:1811442-2001740 GCA_009823505.1 Rhizomys pruinosus | reverse complement strand
GCATCTAGCATTTTGACTATGATGTGGCATGGGGAGTTTCTTTTCTGATCTTGTCTATTTGGAGTCCTATGTGCTTCTTGTATTTGAATGGTTTTGTCTACTTTTAGTTTGGGGAAGTTTTCATCTATTATTCTGTTGAAGATCTGATCTATACTATTCTCTTGATATTCTTCTCCTTCCTTTATTCCTATGATGTGGAGGTTTGATCTTTTCATAGTGTCCCATATTTCCTGGTTGTTCCAGTTTTGTGTATTTTTAAATTTTTCATAATCTTTATTTGAGTTTTTTAGTTGCTCTGTGTTATCTTCCAGATCTGATACTTTGTTCTGCTTCCTCCATTCTATTTCTGAGGCTTTTTCCTTTCCTTTCTTCCTGGTTGTATGAGTGTTCTATATCCTTTTTCATTTCATCCTGTAATTTCTTTAATATATCCATTTCCTTTTTGAGTTTCTCAATCTCTTCTTGGTACTCCTTACTTCGTTTGTTGGCTTCCTTTTTCAGTGTTTCTACTTCTTTAAGGTGTTTGGTTTTTTCTCTCTCTAGTTCCTTCTGGAGTTTGTCAATCTCTCTCTTTACTTCTCTGAATTCTTCTTTATGTTCTTTAATTTCTCTGCATAGGTCTGCAATTATTCCTCTAAGGTCTGTTTCTGGGGTCACCTCCAGGGGGATCCGATTGTAGCTATCTCCTACCGGGTTGGTAGAGCTTGGTGTGGAATTATCCTGCACCTTTCCCATGTTGTCCCTTCGTGGTGACCCTGGAATGTGGGTTTCTCTTTTGTGATTCAAATCTCAAATGCCTTTTCAGTGTGTTGAAGGCTGAAAGCTTGTTTTATTTTGCTTGCCTCCTTCTGATGCTTTTTTTTCTTTCTTTCTTTCCTCCTCCTTGTTTATGGAGTGTTGACTTGTCTAGGTTTCAGGCTTTCACTTTTGTTTATATATTGGATATTGGAAGTCTCTTCCTTTCCTGTTCTGAAGGTTCTCTTAATCCACTGGATACTCTCTCCTCAATTCCAGTTGTTGGCAGGGAGGGGGGTATTCCTGGCCCCGGTACCTGCCTGGAGCAGTGGCGGGCTGCTCCTGTGCCCTGACACAGGACCCCACTATGGCCCCTGAGCCAGGCCCCCAAACCCAGGACCACTTCCCACTTCTGCCTACTAGGGGGGCAGGGCCACCCAGAAGGGCAGCCACCCTCTGCCAGAGCTTATGGGTCCAATCTAGATCCGCCAGCCACTGGCCCCTCTGCCACAATTCAGCAAATCATTTGTTCAGCACCCCATGGGTCAATGCCCAAAGTTTTTACCTGCCTGGAGCAGTGGCGGGCTGCTCCTGCACCCTGACACAGGACCCCTCCTTCTCTCTTTTATATCGCTGCTCTCTACCTCCCCTCCCAGAAAGCTTCCCCCAACCTCAGACTATTTATTATTTCCTAACATCTCTGGATTTTCAAAGTGAAACATGAATATCTAAGATTTCAAAGGTAGCATCCAGCTCTGAAAGAGAACACGGGCTGTTTGTCTTTCTGGGTCTGGGTTACCTCACTTGGGATGATTGTTTTCCAGTTCCATCTATTTACCTGAGGTTATAATTTCATTGGTTTTTAGGCTACTACTCCATTGCATATGTGTACCACATTTTCACTACCCAATCATCAGTTGATGACTGGAAACATGTAGGCTGTTTCCAATTCTTGTCTATGATGAAAAGGGCAGCAGTGAACATGGAAGGACAGTTACCTCTATCATAGCATCTAGAATCTTTGGGGTATATACCCAAGAGTGGTATGGGTAGGTGACAGATCAATTTCTAAGTTTTTGAGGAACTCCACAATGATTTCCATAGTGGCTGTACCAGTTTGCATTTTCACCAGCACGACTAAGAGTTCCTCTTTCTCCAAATCCTCCCCAGCATTTGTCATTGTTTACTTTTTATCTCAGCTGTTCTGAGTAGGGTAAGATGAAATCTCAAAATGATTTTAATTTGAAATTATGTGATGAGTAAAGATGTTGAACATTTTAAAAATATCTCTCTGCTGTTTGTAGGAACTCTCTGTTCAGCTGCTTACTCCAATTGTTAATTAGGCTATTTTTTTGATGTTTAGTTTTCTGTGTTCTAGATACTAATCTTTTTTTTTTTTTTTTTTTTTTTTTTTTGAGACAGGGTCTCCCTGTAGCCCCAGCTGTCCTGGAACTCACTCTGTAGACGAGAATGGCCTTGAACTCTCAAAGATCCACCTGCCTCTGCCTCCCAAGTGCTAGGATTAAAGGCGTGCACCATCATGCCCAGCAGTTACTAATCTTTTATAAGAGGTTTATGGTAAGGATCCACCCCCCACCCCCAGCATACCATAGATAGCCTCTTTATTGGAAAGACAATGTCCTGTACTGTATTGAGGCATTTTCATTTCATGAGGTCCTGTTAGTTGGTGGGCTTCATGATTGCACAGAAAGTCTTTCCCTGTTTGCACACATAACTCATAGCAGATCTGAGATGGGGAGTCCAGGGTCTATTAAAGACCTTTGAAGCAGAGATCACGTGATCTAGCTTATCATGGTGTGTCACTACTTTATTCCCAGCACTAGGGAGGCAGAGGCAGGCAGATTTCTGTGAGTTTAAGTCCAGCCTGGTCTACATTAGTGAGTTCAAGGTCAGCTGGGCTACAGGGAGACCCTTTCTTAAAAAAAAAAAGCCCTACACAGGTCAGTTAATATTTGTTTTTTTTATGGATATTCAATATGAAGAATAGCTAGAATCATAAAGATTATTATTTAGTGTTTTCTAGGTAGCAAGGAGAATGAGATGGCTGGCCTGCTCATTAAAACCATGTTCCTTTTTCATACTGATGAAAATCTTCTGCAGTTAGCAGCAATAATTATACAATTTTGTTAATATATTAAACATTACTGAATTGTCCCTGAATAGTGAGTTTTATTGTATATAAATTAGTAAGACAATAGGAAATGTGTATTTTAGGTAGACAAAATTTAATTCAGCCATAATGAAACAGGAGATATTAATAAAATAAGCAGACTCATTCAAATCATTGCAGACAGGCTTCCTGAGTGTTCTGACCTACCTGTCCTCCAAGGCCAAAGAACAACTGCAGCTGCTGATTGTCCAGATTTCTAGTTTCATATAGAGTACATGAGTGATGAGGTCAGACAGATAAATGTTCATATTTTAAATTCTTCACCAGCTGCCGCTTCTAGCCTCAGTCTCCTAAAACTTTGCAATAGGAGGGGAATAGCTATTTTGTGGGTTTCAGAAACATAAATGCCAAATACTTGCTGTGGTGCCAGACTCTCTGTAATTGATACATTTATAATTAGTGTTATTTGGTTGTAAATATTAGGCTATAATATTAGATTCTTGGCAGCTCAACAGTCTCACTGTTGGCTTTTCTCTTACTGGCATCTTGGTCACAAAGAAAAGAATGGCTGGAGTTTCTGTTAGCTCTTAATGAATTTAATCAGCCCCTTGGGGAATTTTGAGAGAGTAGAAAAATATTTAACAAGAAGCAGAATTTGTATTCGTACTGTGTTTCGCTTCATAGCTGACAGAGGGTTCCCTATCAGAGGTAATGTTACCTGTGCTGAGATACATTAACATACCATGAGTGAGATGTTAGAACTATAGAACACATCCCTGTGGCCTTCTATTAAAGTGTTGCTGTGCATGAGCTTCCAAATGCAATTTAAGCAGCTGCCAATAAGAAAATAGCCTGCTGCCTGATAATATGTAATTCACTTGTCTATCATTTTTATTGTTCAGGAAGTTTTCCCCTTTCAGTAGCATTGTATAGAGATTTTTGAATAACTGTCATCTTTGGAAATCTAGGTGAAAATATCATAGCATGGAAAGGAACATAAGCAATAATTGCATTATGTTGCATATATTCTGTGATATATACTATGATATAAACTGTAGAGACTTTTAACCATAATTACGAAAATTCTACATAGATTGTTCCACTTGTGCCAGTTGCTGTTTGATGATTTTCCTCACTAGAATGGGAATGATGAAGCTATGCAGAAGTTCATGTCTATCAGGAGACTTTGTGTCCTTTGTTCTTTCAACAGAGATTTTTGGGAAGTGAGTTTATATGGGAGAATGTAGATGAGGGCTGACAGTGCAGTGAAAAGTAAAATAGATATTGTTGGCCTGATATTCATTAGAAGAAATAGACAGCAAAAGGGAAAAATAAAACAACACAAATTACAGTATAAAGAAAACAGAATGCAATGATAGACAACACAGAGTCCAGAAGAGTATATTGGATTCCTCAACATTGGAACTAAGTGCTGGGATCTGAACTCTGGTCCTTGTGACTGTGCAACAAATGCTCTTAACCACTGAGCCATCTAATTATCTCTAACTTCTATTTATGATATGATGTTGCTGAACCAAATCTCATTTACTTAAGTTGACCGAATCTGATGTTCAGTTTCTATTTTGTTCCCAATAGTATCAACAGAAAACACAGTCTACTCTTACCTCAAAGTGTATAAGAGCTAGTTTTTTCTGGAGCCAAATATGAGTGGTCACAGCCTGGAAAACCAAATTCCATGCTCCAATGTGGAAGTAGTTTCATTACTTTTTTTTTTTTTTTTTTTTTGNGACTTAGTTGTTACGACACGACTGTTAGATCAGACACTGAAGTAGGCAAAGGATGGCTATGTGGGGAGCTCAGGAAAGCCCAAGGTAAATTGTGATTAGGTTCTGATCCTGCAACATTCCAAACTCTCACACATCAGAAGTTCTAATCAGTGTATCAGACTTCAGGAAGTTTAGCTGAAGATGCAGGTTTTTTCATTCCATAGTACTCCAATTGTGTGTGTGTCGTTTAAAAGCTGTTGGTGTGTGTGTGTTTTCAGCCTATAAAATACATAAGTTTGCATTTGATTGACCTTATTTAAAATTTCCTGATTATTTTATTATTTATTTATTATTTATTTATTTTATTTTTATTTATTTTGGTTTTTGAGACAGGGTCTCCCGTAGCTCCAGCTGCCCTGGACATGTACCATGAAGACCAAGTTGCACTTCAAGTCAGAGACATTTATTTGCCTGTCTCTGCCTCCTAGAGGCTGAGTATTAAATGGTGTGTGCCACCATGCTTGGCTCTAAATCCTGCCTTATTTTAATTTTTTCCTCCACGTTTCTTCACTTTGTACTGGGATATCTGAATCTTCTTTCTTGGTTATTTTGAGTTTTCTATCATTTGCTGATTTACCATGCTTCTTCAAAATCTTCAACTTAATAAAGCTAGATTTAACAGTCTTCTAAAACACAGTCTATAAACATTTAGTTCCACACCACCCAAAGTTTCAAGCTACCCTTGTATGTATGCGTATGTATACTCAAAAGAAAAATACACTCAAGTTTTTTGTTTTTATTCTAGCAATTGTTTTATAGCAATTTAATGAAGTGAAATTTAGCCTACATAGATTTGCTTATATTTTTCAGGTTATTTTAATTGCTTTAATACAACTTTTCTGAGTTTATACTGTTTTTACTCAAAAATATCCATTATTTATTTCAACAAATTCTCCTAGCGGTATTATTTCTAAATTTTACTATTAATAATATAAAACTGATTTTATTATTTAAACTGATTAACCATTATTTTTCCAGTATCGTTAATACAGATTGGAATTGTTTACTTGGCAGTAAATTTTTTCTACCTAGTACTTTGAAGATATTGTTGCATTATAGGATATTCTTTATTAGATGTGATATTTGTCAAACTTTTATTTATTATATATGATTTTTCCTTTACTTTCAGTTGGATTTGAGGCTTTCTCTGTATGTTCAGGGTCTGCATTTTTATGATACATTTAAGCGTACATTTATATTCTCTTCTGATGTTCTACTGTAAGTCTGAAAACTCTTTGTTTCAGTTTTATAAAATTCTTGTTCATTTATTTGAATATTGACAGGCCCCAAATATTTTTCTATTGTTATTTTTTCATGCATATCTGATCAGACATATTTCCAGCAAGTACATCTCCTTCTGTAACTTTTAGGTATATTTAATGTTTTTTTATTTTTATTTTATTTATTATTTTTTTTAATTTTTTTTTTTTATAATTTTTTTTTTTTATTTATTTCTGTATGTGTACGAATGGTATTGTCTGCAATGCAAGTCTGTGCACCCGTGTCATGCAATGCCCGCGGAGGTCAGAAGTGGGCGTCGGATTCCCCTGGAGCTGGAGTTCTCCTGGAGTTGGAGTTTCAGACGGTTCTCAGCCGCCATGTGGGTGCTGGGGATCGAACCCGGGTCCTCTGCAAGAGCGGTCGGCGCTCTTAACCGCTAGGCCATCTCTCCAGCCCCTAATGTTTTTATTTTTAACATGTCCATTTGCATCTTAGGAAAACTCCTCAGTCCTTCTTCCAGTTTTTAAATTGTTTCCTCAACAGTTTCTCTTTTGGTGATGACTTTTTCATATCTTTAAGGTGTTGGTTTATGTTGCATTATCACTGATTCCAAGGGACTCAGAGCAAAGCAGTTTATTTCTATCCTGTACTGCTTCCCCAGTATAGGCTGACTGAGACCTCTACTCACTATATTACATATAGGCCATGCAAATGAGGCACCATTCTGCCTACTGAGAGAATTGGATGATTGAGAAGTGAATCTGGCCACTTTTTTCTGGATTCAACACTGAAATTTTTGTTCAAATCCCATTGGTAAGAGAAACTATAAGGTCGAAATGACTTCAAAGAGCAAAAAAATCATTTAAACAAATCTGGAAATAAAGTGTGTTTTCCCCCTTTAAATCATTGTTCTGTTCTTTATTATAGATTAATTCAGTTCTGTTATATATTTGTTTAATTTCTACTCAAGTTCATTAATCATTGATCTTTGTTTTAGTGCTGATAATACATGTACATGTACTGTGCCAGCTGTCTCTTTTTGTGGTATTGTTTCTTTCACATATGGTTTGTAATTCTATGTTGTGAGCTAACCTAAGATATGTATTTTCCTTCGGGATCCTGTAGCTCCTATGCTATGGAAAGGATTCCCCAGGAGTGGTTCTGGTTTTGCCTTTATTAAAGATTTAAAGAGCTTCAGGCAGCTTTATGTTAATGTATTATACCTCATGAGTCTGGAACATTTAGATCATGTTTTTCAGGATTCATATTTAACCCAGGAGATTTCTGCTTCCTAGTTTGGGCACTTTCAATCCAAAGAAAACAAAAATTGCATACTTCTTCCTTTGGCTATTTGTGTAGCTTAGTTAGAGTTGTAAATAGCCCCCAAATATTAACTGGTAAACACTGTGAAATCTCTATCTTTTAAAAAAAATCTACCTTTCCAATTTCACTGGTCAATCATATGGTCATAAGACCACCCCTGGGAAGCTGGGTTTACGTTAAGCCATGCTGAATAGATGGGCAGAATACCTAGGGTATAATCATATAGTGAAATTTTCCTGCTTGGATTCCCACCTCCTAGGGCAAGGCCTCTGGATCCAGCTGGACGTGCAGCTCTCTGTAAGTCTGCCCACTTGTGTTAATTCTTCAGAAAAGCATAATCTCTCCTTTCCTTTTTCATATCCCTTTCTAAGCATGCTTTCTTTAGCATTTTGGGCTGGTCTAGCATCTTACACTCTATTGCTTTTTCTCTAAAGCTTCCTTCCCCCCACCATGTGACTGCCAGTCAGCCACATGTCTGACCATCATGCAGGCTTTAGCCTGCATGGCCTCATGGGTTTTTTTTTTTTTTTTTTTTTTCTTCTCCCTTCCATTTTCTTCCTCAAGGCTGCTTCTGAGATTCCCAGCTGGTCTGCCCTGAAGATTTTTCTTTAAATCAGGGTCCATTTTAAATTGTTTTATGAAGGAGACTAAGAATCCTCTAGGGGACATTCCTTCTCCCCATTTCAGCTTTGCCACATTCTTTTAAGTACTTAGAGAATTTCTGTTAATTCAAGGGTACCATCTCTATGTCCTTGTCACCCTAGGTTGTGTCTCCCCCATCTCTTTAGACATCAAGACTTTGGGTCATCATCACCTGTCAGTCCTATAGCAAGTATCAGCGTGTTCCTAAATCGCTGGGCCATTAACTGAAACTTACTGTTCAGTTTTTAATTCCATAGTTCCTTATGACAGCTTCAATGTTTCTTTTGTGTAAGCATATGAGTTTTTCAAACTGTATTTGGGAGCTGACAATGTAACTCAATGTTAGAACATGCATATAGGCTCAAGGCCTAACATGAAAATAAAATTAAAGAACCAAACAGATAAATAACTAGAACATTTTTGTTCCCTTGCAACCTTTCCTCAGCAGATAGGAACAAATGTTGACTGACCCTAGATATGCATTGAAAACAGACCAAAATATTGATTCCAACCCAATTTACTTTTTTATTTTTTTGTATTTTTTGAGGTTACATGCAACATCATTATTCACAGGAGCATGGGAAACCATCAGAAATAGGCAATACCATCAAAAAACCCACTCCAGCACGAATAACAACTCACAAAAGCTACAATCTACTGATCTTCCTATAAGTTGGAGGAACAACCTAGGGACAGCCTCCTCTGGTTTGCTGTCTTTACTACTTATATAACCTTGAGGAAGGGCCTATGAGTCTTGTAACTTACTGATCTTCCTGAGACTTGTGAGTTGCATAAGCTTCTTTCCTAACTCTGGAAAGGGGTGGTTCAATTTAAGGAGATGGCCACACGACCATTGTTTCAGTTATATTTTACTTTTCTTGATTTGTTGGTAGGCATTGATCTACATTAGCTAAGTTTCTCATGTTTTGAAAACTAGTAGTTTGTAACATCAACTTCTTAATGCCTATGGAAAGATTTCAAATTACATTAATGTATAGTGAGTGCTGTATCAAACACACCTCTGTTTGTGACCTATAAAGGAAGAAAGACAAAAATAAATAGCGTACTTCCTATTTTATTTTCTTGTATTTTCTTCCTAAAAATATCAAGAGTTGTGCCATCTTAGATAAGTAGCAATACAGCATCGGGGTCCACTGGTCCCATCTATAACTTAAGAAGCTATAACTTAAAGCCTTAAATAAATGCATTCTGTTCTCTAAGCAAAGCAAGTTTAGATAGGAAAATATTTTAAGAAAAGCCTACTTCTTCAACACTTTGATATTTAATATTTTAATTCTTTCTTGTAGAATTCTTTTTAGTTAACATTATTATGAAATATATCTCATTACAGGATCAGCATTTTATTATTATTATTATTATTATTATTATTATTATTATTGTTTTGGTCTTTTGGAGACAGGGTCTCCCTGTAGCCCCAGCTGTCCTGGAACTCACTCTGTAGACCAGGCTGGCCTTGAATTCACAAATATACGCCTACCTCTGCCTCCCAAGTGCTAGGATTAATGGTGTGCACCACCACGCTCAGCAAGATCAGCATTTTATATAAACAGAAGTCTTGAACCTACAATTCAATGAGGTTAGGTTTGTCATTTAAAGGATCTCAGGAGACGGCAACAACACTGAGTCTTTGCTGATTGCTCTGCTAGGTTTTCGAATGACCAGCCCAAAGAAGCCTGTGTTACTGTTTCTACATATAAAAACAAAACAAAACAGAAAAAAGAAAGAAATCAGGGACATTTTTACCTTGTCTCATTTAAATTAAGATAGGTGGCATGTAGGAAGCTTCCTTTGCCACCAGCAGGTACAGCACGGTCCTGCTAAGAGAAAGGGGGCACGGTACCCACTTGTGGCCACTGTAGGGACCTGACCCCTCAGTGCACTGGTCAGTTGGTTACTTTCATAACCCAACCTGAGAGGTACCTCCAACTCAGGTCCTTAGCCTGAGACAACGGAATGTTTCCCACTTTGGCTGAGCTTTTTCCACCTGCCCAAAGACTACTGGCTCCTGGACAGGAATTTCAGGCTGATGGCTGATTATCTATCTTCAGCCTATGTCCACTCACAATTCACTTCACCACACCAGCTATCCAGATTGGTGGCCTAAAGGACCACTGTCCAACCCACTGGTCACTCGAATGAAATTCAGGCCTGCTTTGGCCTTTATGCACGCAAAAAATGACGGCCGTGAATTCTGTAATGGTGATAATGGAGAATTCGATTTATTGCCTGCGACAGCTTGCTTTTATAAGCAAAATGATGTCAGTTCCCAGAGCCGATCACAGACCCCAGTTATGTGCCACAGCCTACTGTTGCTCTGCCTAGCATCCTGTACCTGGTCCATGTTGCCTACTCCTTCTTGGGATGGGGTCAGAGAAATCCCATGACTCCCACATGTAGCCCTGAGGTGTGCTAGCTGAGAACTAGCCCCCAAGTCAAACTGGATCTTCCTGCAGTGGCAGCTTGCCAAAACTCCAAAACAGCATCATAAAAAAGAACAAAACAAAACAAAACAAAACCCTCTGACTCACGAGAAATGAAGAAATGTGTTCATTATAGGTCACAAAGAATATAATGTAACTTCTTTTTGAATCTCCTCATTAAAAGTAGCCATAAGAGCTGATGATTATCACTGAAGGTTAAGGTGCTTGGCCAGGCCCTTAGCACTGCAAAATAGCAAAATAAAGAAATCATGAAACAAAAATATTCTGAACCACAAACTTCATGATAGGGGTAATATGAAGTTAGACTTACAAATATAACACAGGAGGGCAGTAGACTGTTTTCAGTTAATGTTTTGGACATGCAAATTTTAGGGAAAATTAAAGGCAATATCTTTGCCTCACCATTTATTATTGACAATCCTAGCCGGAGCTGGCAGTGGATAGCCCGCCTTGCAATATTAGCATAGCTTTGTTTTTGCTTACCTATAAGAGTTGGATAATATTCCCCATGAGACATGCAAATGGGAAGTGGAATAAGATCTTAGATGGAGTGCTGATGGACTAATATGAGAGCCGAGAACACTGAAACAAACAATCAGAACTGACTAAGAGAAAACTGAGACGCTCCAACTTGGGATGGTACAATCAAATGGGAGGCAAACAGCAACGAACTTTATCCAGAAAGGATTAAGTAACATCCAGTGGGTGGCTTTCACATATCTCTGAGCCTGGGGGTTAGGGGGCGTGGAAAGAGGAAGAGTAATCGCTGCCCCTTCCCCTTATCATCTGTTTTTACGCTAGTCAGACACTTGTCTCAAAGGTCGAGAACTGAATGTGTTGAAGATAAGTGGTCCTGTTTTATTTATTTTTTTTACCTTTTCATCTACCTTTGAAATAAAAGATTAGAGGTAAGATGAAGGCTAAGTAGATCTTTACTAGGAGAATGACATTTTTACCAGAGAGCCGTAATTACAGCTATCTTCAAAGACAGTGGATGTGGAGTCTCAGGGAACAGGGAGATTAACCATGTTGGTAATGACAGAACTTAAAGTGTCCTCAGCAGCATTTCTAAGAGCTTGAAAAATCAGGGACTTAGAGAGCAGGTGGTTGGACTCAGCTGCTGAATAATCTTAATCTCACCTGTGCTCTGCAAGGGGGAAAATAAAGGGAACATAAAAACCTCCACCAAGTGTGTGACAGCAGTGAACACTGAAGAGTCCATAAAGGCAAATTTGTCCTGATGCTAATAATTTGAACAAAAGGGACAGGCAATTGCTATAAAGTGTAGTGTACAAGTACACGATAAAGACATAATAAGTAAGCTTAAATAAAGAAGAAAATGGAGTAGAATTCTGGGGGTGTTTCTTTCTTCGAGGCACTTGTAAAGCTATTACTAGCTGAGGGCCTAAATCCCTCTTAATGTTTCATCCTTAATTTTTTTTTTTTTTGTTCACAAAATCCTTAGAAATGAATAGCTCCCAGTCAATACTTAATTGATGCTTACAAATTGAATTGTATCAGGAAGTATCTAGATACCTCATTAGCCAATGAAAACTTTAGCACAGCAATGGAATAACAAAGAATGGGGGGATTATACAGGCAACTAGTACTAGCTTTTGTGGAGGATGAAATTTTAATGTCTTAAGCCCTTACATTCCCAGATTACTATACAGAGCCTGTCTCATCCTAAGTAATGCAGTTTTCTGACATATGAGGAAGCCTGAAATGAAAATGGCCACTCTTATTCCTTTGCTTTCTCTACAGTGTAATGGTACTGTGTTATAGCAATTCTGTGTTTGGTAAGTTTGTATATTCAGTTTTGCACAAGCTCAAAATGTGCTTATTACTTAATTAGCAAACTGTAGATTACAACTCCTAGCATGAATGTGAGGTTGTAAAAGGTACTGTGGGTCCCACTCCAGACAAAATTTCTGTTGTGCTAGAGGGGAAACAGATTTAGAAATCATGTTGTGTTTCTGAGTTGCAAGGAGTTACACAAAAATCTTGGCATACATTATGCAGATAATTAAATTTTACTTTCTGCAAAACTTTCCTCTTTATGGAATGAACAAGAGTGGTCTTACTAAGGAGCTAAGGAATGTCTAGTGGACCTCTGCAGAAATAGACACTGAGTGAATACATTTTAGAAACACCCGTGCTGTGGTCCCCCACTTGTACAGAGATCTACAAAAGTTGATTCCATAAGATCAAAATGATGGAGCCTGAAGGGATGGCTCAGTGGTTAAGAGCACTTGCTGTTCTTGCAGAGGACACAAATTAGGTTCCTAACACGCATGTGACTGTTCATAGTCATTTATAATTCCAGTTCCAGGAGATCATGTGTCCTCCTTTGGCCACTGTGAACTGCAGGCAGACGTGTGAAAAAAATATATATATAAATATATATATATATATATTTTTTTTTTCCAGGTAAATACACTTGTAGAATTAAAATTAACTTTTTAAAGACCAGAATAATGATCACCAGCAGCTAGAGGTATAAATTTTAAGAAATGCACCTGCTTTAGGGAAATTGGTACTCCCCACACTCTAATCTGTTAGGAGTTCTAACAGCTCTTTTGTCTGAGAATCTGGTATTAGCAAGAGATACTTACACTGTTCTCCCTTTGGTTGGTGCTATAGAAAATCAGACTTGGCTGAAAGAAGCTGTTGGTTGCTTACATGGGTGCCAATGGCATGCCTGCTCTCCAGGCCAGTCTCCTCTTTCTTATCAAACAGCCAGGAACTCCAAATGAGGTGCAATCCCCCTTGACAAGCAGACATAAGCCATTTGGGGAAAATGCAAATTAAAAGGCTCCAGCATGGGGAAGTGTCTCAGGGATAAATTGTATCAGATTACATTCCATAGTTAGGAGAATAGAATAAGTGAGTCATAGCTTCCCAGTGGATAAACCCTGCTGTGTTAGTACTTGGGGAGCTGCCTAGTAGCTATTTAAAGTTACCAGAGCTGCTTTTAATGCCCTCAAGCCTGCATCTGCTTAGGAACATCCTAGAATTATGCACAGTATGCCTGTTCTGAAATAGCTTCAGCATTTCTCCTGACTTCTAACCTGTGAGTCAGGCATAGCCATAGAATTTTGTCAACTTTTCAGGATAGAAATACTGAAATGTACAGCATGAAGAAGAATATATTTTACCTGAATCTCTCAGAGATTCATGCAATGAACTAAAATTGTATTGTTGATTTCTAGGTAGTCTTTATACATACACACACCACCACCATCAATATCATCATCATCATCATTGTCATTGTCACCATAATCCTCCTCTTCCTCCTCCTCCTCATCAGGTATGCTTAGTCATGGTGTTGGTCTGTGACTACAGTCTTCCTTAAACTAGCTCAGACTAAATGCTAGTGTACTAGAAGATTGCAAAGCATACTTCAGGTGCTGCAGAGATGGGAGTATGGGAGACTGGCTATTTTAATGTCAGGAGTAGAGATTGATTCTGGTTTTAGACTCTGTGAGGTGTTCTCAGCTTGTACTCAAGGGCATGGCCTCACTCCTTTCCTCCCTCCCTCTGTCTCTCTGCTTCTTTTACCTATTCCCCCTCCATCCCCCACTCTCTTTTATAGTTTCTTCTTTATTATGAACTCCTTAGAAATTGGCCTTCCCAGCTCTAAATTCTTATATCTTATTGCTCCTTTCTTCAGGACTGATTTAGTCTCTATATCTCAATCAAAAATACCACAATAAGAAAAGTGCAATCAATTTGTGGGCAAAGAGAAAACCAGGATGTCCTTTCAGCCAGGTCTAGGGGTATTTAGTGCACCTGTGCATTAGTTACATTTACATTGCTATGATATTACACCTGAGAAACACAACGTAAGGGAATAAAGACTGATTTGGACTCATGGATTCCAAGGGATTTTAACTCATCGTGGTAGGAAAAGGAGGGTGGGACAGTTCTATCTCCAGTAGTGTGGAGTGGAAAGGCTGTTCATGGAGTTGTGGAACAGGAAGCAGAGGTGTACCAGGGTCACTTATAACGTTTAAAGCCTCCCCCTTGAGAGACATACTTCTATAATCCAGGCCCTCTTTCTGAAAGGCGCTACAAGCCATCAAACCAAACTAGAAATTAAGCCCTCTGCATGAGTTATTTTTCTTTTATTGTGATAAAGTAATGTGAAAAAATACAAAGTAAGGAAGAGAGTTTATTTTGGATTATGGCACTGGAGAGATAGAGATTTATTTGATCACAGCTCCATTATGGCAGGGAAGGCATGACATGGGTCCCGGAGCAGGAAGCTAGCTGATCACATTTTATCCTTTATCTACTCAGAAAGGAGAGAGAGAGAGAGAGAGAGAGAGAGAGAGAGAGAGAGAGAGAGAGAGATTGATTCTGACTGGAGGGGGGCTATATACCCTCAAAGCCCAGCTCATCCTTCTTCCAGTGACTAAATACCTCCTAAAGTTTCCATAACCTCTCCAAACAGCTCCACCAACAAGCACTCAAATATATGATCCTCGGGGGGAGATTTCTCAATCAAACCCCCACACAGTCAAAGCCTGATTCATATCATTATAGGCTATTATGTTGAAAAGACAACCCAATGATTATTTTAAATAAATCAATAAATAATAAATAAATAAATAAATAAATTGTGGTGATCTATTCTGTTCTAAATCATATTGTAGCATGAGCAGTGCTCATCCCAAATTAATATATAAAATGAAAACAACACTAGGTACCACTTGCTTCTTCCTTTTCAAACATACCACAGTAGTTGGCCAGTATTTTGTCACTTGATTGGTACAGTGTTTTCTGACTACTAATTGCTACCAAGGAATACTGAGTAGAGAAATCAAGGGCTGTTGTATTCTGTAACACCCAACATTTCTAGATGTTGAGGACAGCAGTTACTGTCTCTTTTATATCTATGATAAGGGATTTATAACAAAATTGTGATTTACAACATTTATAAAAGAAGGGTCAGAGACTGACTAGGTGTCATGTACATATACCCCCAGCTGAAAGCGAGGGTAAGTCAGGAACTTCTCTTAAATCTTGGGGTTTAAGGTCATGCTGGATGGGATAGGGAGATACAGTCTCTTAAGAAACAAAAGTGAATGAATAAGAGGGACTTAGCTACCTTCGGTTTGGCTTTGATTGTTTTTCTATGATGTTTTGTTTTTAAATACATCAACACAGTGGATTTTTCCAAGAGACTTTGTATAATGTTAAACACTAACCTGTTTTTACCTGAAAATCCATTCACATTAATTCAAACTGGACTGTCAAGGTTTGTGTTTAATATCATAACTTGGTAGTTAGACAAACACTTATTAAATTACAAGTGCCTATGAATCATAAGGGAATCTTGTTTAAAATGGCAAATTCTGCTTCAGGAAGCCTGTATATGGTCTCAGAATTTACATTCCTAATAAGGTCCTTAGACACCAGGAGGCTGGGTGTGCACAGAATCAGTGATGTAGACATACTGATTTGACTCTAGAATCACTGGGCTTTTGAAAACAGAGGACTCCTGGTATTTATTACACTGATACCATGTTCCTTTGTTCACTTTCATGGAAGTTATTGCATACATAGCCTTAATTAACTGCCTCTGTTTCTTTTCAGTTCACGTAGGCATTATGAACATAAACTTAGACACAGAATGACGGATTTATTTACATTTCAGCCACGCTTTTCCAAAGCAAACCCAGGCCACGGAGAGATTGTCGATTGATACTAAAATTCTGACAGCTGGAAGTATATTCTCAGCAAGATGAGTAACTTAGGCTAAAGGGGACCAATGAGAATAAAACTCAGATTTATTAAGGACCTTTCCAGTGAACAGGCTGTACCTTAATCAATGCTAAAAATAAATAGTGTTCAGTTCCAATTATATGATCCTGTGATGTATAATTTACCTTTGATTAACTGGTCTAACTCGTTATCATCTTCTTGATCTTGTGTGTATGAAGTATCATACTTTAACATCTGTATATTTAAAATGCTTTGATATTTGATATATTTCTACAAGGATACATTCCATAATATATCATATTTCACATAGAGGTTTTTAAAACAGCTAGAGCTACTGTCTTTTCTGTAATAAAATGAATTAATTCTACTCTTACCATTTTATTTATCAGCCTAGTATGTAGCACAATCAGTGGATTAGAAACATCTGTTTATTCCATGAAACTTCTTGGCAACATAGAAAATCAGCTGTGACAAAATCATTTATCTTTTGAGGTTCTGATTTATATTCATATTTTTATACTTGTGTACAGTGATATATGATTACATTTAACACACATTTCCCTCCAACTCTCTCCATATCCTCTTTAATATGTCCCCCTCCCAACTTTATGTCACTTAAAAACAACAACCCACCAAATCCAGTTAATACTGTCCATCTGTGCACGGGTGTAGTGGCCATCCTCTGGGGCATGAGAATCCCACCAGTGACCATATACTCAAAAAGGAATGCGTGTCTCTCCACCAGTATCTATCCACTGCCAGTTACTCCTGGAGTTCATCTACTCCATCTAGGACACCATGTTGTCTGGCTGGATCTTGTGCAGGTTTTCTACAGGTAACCTCACCTACTGTGAGGTCATGAGGATGATAGCAATACCATGTCCAGCGGGCAGTGTTTTACATCAGTCTTCCCCATTCCCCAGCTCTTATGTTCTTTCTGTGGCTTCTTTGTGTTTCCCTGAGCCTTGGTGATGGTGGCAGTGTTGTTGTTGTTGTTGGTGGTGGTGGTGGTAGTGGTGGCGGTGGTGGTCATGGTGGTGCTGATGATGCTGAAGAAATAGATGCTCCATTTGGGGCTCGGTACTCAGCCTCTTATTCTCAGAACTGTGATGATTTATGACTCTCTCCATTGACTGCTGCTTGCTGCAAAAAGAAACTTCTCTGACCAAGGCTGATTAACAGTGGATTCAACTCTCCTTCCTTGCCTTTGGGATATATAGCAAAAAGTACAGCATTTCTGCCTATTCAAGATGGACATCATAGTTCACTTAACAATTTGAGTCGTGACTTTTCTTGGTTGTTTCTCTGACCTTAAACAATCTTGTCATTTTGTACCTGAATATTGTACTCACAACACAGATATAATAATTTATTACACCTCTCAGGATAATATGGATGAAGTGAAAAGCATATTTAAAAGCACTTAACCAGTGTTTGGCATTTTAAGTACTCAGCAAGTATTCTTCTTTACAGCATTTCCTGAAGCATTTAATGTCTTTAGGAATATGCTATAGTAAAGTGATCATTCTCTTGACTTACCTCTGGCACCTAGAATGTTCCCAGGTGACTGGCATAAAGTTTTAATAATAATTAGAACTGAACAATTTATAGCATAAACTTGCTGAGGGAAAAATAAGGAAAAGTTCTTCCTAGTTCTAATTAAAAATAATTCTGAGTGATACACTTTCATATTCTGTACACCATCGCTTCTTCAATTAATATTATAACTGAGAATTCATGGAAAATAATGTCAAAACAGATCCATAATAAAATGCACATTCATTTTCATCATGCCTCTGTAGTGCTGGACCTAGAGTCACTTTGCTGATTGTTTGTAATGAACTCCTGCAGTGGCTTGAGGAGGCACTGAGTCAAGAGGACTAAGCCCATTTCCTATAATTGAGAATACATGAAGAATGGAGAAACACTGGTAGAGGTCTGTGTAGTGACAATTGTCTGTAATTACACTGCTTTGGAAACACATAGGAAGATTATAAATTGGAGACTAACCTGAACTACATAGTAGAGTGATACACTGTATCAAAAATAATATAGTGCTGGGATGGTAGCTGTGTCAGTGAAGTTCTTGCTGCATCTGTATAAGGACCAGAGTTAAGTCCTCAGTATTCATGTAAAAAGCTCAGGTGTGTTGGTACATGCTCTAATCCTAGAACTGGAGAGCTGAAGACAAGTGAATACCTGGTCTTTTCTGGCCAGCTAGCTTAGTCTGCTTGGGTAGCTTTAGGCTACTGAGAGAACCTGTTGCCAATAAACTGGATAGATGGTTCCTAAGGAAAAATAGTTGAGGTGACATCATGACTCTGCATGTGCACACACACCCATACACACACACACACACACACACACATGCACACACGCAATAAATAAAGGGGCATGGCTGACCCCATCATAGTGCATATGTTCAAAAAAATGTGATTTTTCTCTTTCATGAGTACTTGAATGCTTACAAATAAATTCCTTTCTGCTTTCCATTTGTAACAAGGCACCATGGGTAAATGTCACATTTTTATCAAATCTTTTGATATTCTGAGCCTTTTTCTTCATGTCAAAGCAAAATAATCATCTTCCAAATGAATTACAGAAATACACTTGCAGATGTTAATCAGCCTGTGACAGCCCTCTGATAGAATGAAAGGGTGACTTTGTGAGATTTCATGCCACACTGATACATCAGTCAGGTCTGTACCATTTCATTAGTGGGAGGTGACTCTATGGATAGAGCTGATTACATTTTTACATGGAGGTTCATGGTCTATTGTGAGAAAACTAAGCATAACTATTGGATTATTACAATGCATAATGTGCAGTGTTCATTACTTGTATAGGGTTTAGGACCCTAATATTTGACTTAGGAGTTCTGTGGAGCTTCTGGTGTATGTTATAAATTAGGGTCCCCACTAAACTAATGTAAGCATCAAATGAAGCTTTGAGTTTGAATTATAGCAAATTACCATTTCTAATTTCTGAGTCACACTCAAACTAATACATTCTTAATTTAAACTATGTATGTTGAAATTTTCAATTTCATTCATTCACTTCCTAAACCACTATTTTGGAGTTGCTACCAAGTACCAAATACTGTGTAATTTATTTTTTAAATATGAGGCTTATGAAAAAAATTAATATTTGATGCAGTGTCAAAAATCAGAGAAACAGAATATTATTGCATATTATGATAATGCCAGTACTATTTGGACCATAGAGCATATTGAAAACATTACAGTAGAGGTGACATTGGAACAGGATGGTGAAGAGCAAGAATTATAAAACACAATCTCTTCTGTTTCGGGACTTCCAAAAAAAGTTCAGTTTGAGTATGAGATAATGATTAATTTTTACTTCCTTGTTTTAGAAGAAAAAAATATGATTTTTTTATTCTAATGATAATTCTAGAATGTTTGGGTTTTTCTTTATTCTTTTTTCTCTTTCTCCCAAACAATTCTATTTCATCTTTCATTGAATTGGAACTACTGAAACAACTTTCCTGGTAATTTTGGCTTTTCCATTACCAAATGAAGTGTGAACAAAGCATTGCATAATGCTGAAATCTGATTTTATGGTCAATCTTTACCATTCAGGGACATCAGGAATGGTCAGGATGCTGACTTCTACTCATGCTCACTCTAGCTTTGCTGGAAGTGGTGAGATATGACTAATATTGCATTTGTAAAGTGGTTTATAATCTCATTCAGCTAATGACTCATATATGGTGTAGCTACATGATATTCTTTTACAATTTATTTTTATTAATTTATACTTATTTGTACAGTAAGTACACATATGCAATAAACTTATGGAGTGTTCATATAAACTCAATTAGTTCATGTCTGAGTTCAGCGTTTGTACAACCCAGGGTCCCTAAGTTCAATGGAAAAGGTTTGCTTACACAAGCATGTTGATCAAATAAAAAAGAAAAAAAAAAAAAGAAAAGAAAAAAATCCAGTCCATTTTTACTGCGATCTCACAATTCATCCCACCTCCTTGGCCTCTACAAACTGACCTGGCAACCTCTTCCATGAGAGTCTCTGGGCTTTGGAGGGGAGGGTGAGTGAGAGAATGACAGATAGAAGATACAGTTTTTTGTTTTGTTTTGTTTTGTTTTGTTTTGTTTTTCATGAGGTGGCATGTGAAACTCTTGGGACTGTCAAAGTTCTATTTTCAAGGGATAGTGAGTCATTTAGGAATCTCCTTTTAATTCTAGTAATAAAGCACAAACAGTAACAAATATTAAAGGTTATAACAAGTTACTCTATGGGCACAGACACACGCTTGGATAATATTTTGGTTGGGGATTATAACTCTTTGACAAAGGGATGCTAATAGCTTTGTAATATGGTCAGTAGAGCCTCCTGACATTAGAAGGCACCAAGGCTACAGTGTCAGCCGTGTGTCCTATCCCACCAAGGAGCTGGCTATAGATTGATTGGGACTTTTCTTTTCTTTCCGGATGTGCATTTATCAGGCTGCCACTACATCTTTGTTGGCAGGTAAAAGTGTAGCATAAGAAGTCTGTATTAAAGCTTCAGAGACCATAGCTTTCCAGTGGTTTGTATAGTGCTCTCTGACACCATGAAGATCAGCTGTTGACTTGCAATATACGGTCTCAACATAATTTTTTTTTCATGCTCTTATCATGCCATATCTGCAGCAATAGTGTATTACTGTCCATTTCTTATATATACCCAAATTTATGACCTTTATTTTGAGGGCTTTTAATGCCTCCCTGGCCAATAGCTACTGGTAGGGCAGCCCAGATGTGGCACTAAAGCCTTTATCTACCAATGTTTTTTATTTAACTGTAGGGCAAACAATCAGAGAAGCCACTCTTGTTTCCCAGACCCCTATATCCTGATTTATATTTTCCCAAAAGGCAGGAATTATATCACATACCTATGAACAGGAACCCAGCTGAAGGGGTTTTGCACACTCAGACTATCTCCTTCTGGACTGCATACCACTGATTTAAGGAGGTAGAACCCAGCTTTTCCTGGGCCAAACTATTTTGTATGTGGCAAAAAAATGTCAGAATTATCACTTGCATAATAAGGGGAAACATGGAGAACATTTATGTCCATTTAATCTAATAGCTGTAGCTGGGATTTCAATACAAGTCAGAAGTAGATTGAAAATAAGCAGTTCTCTGTCCCTACTTAGCTCAAACATGTTGTTATTTTCTATTATGTAGCTAACCATCTGTTTTAATCTTATACAGGAGGCTTTTAGTTAACATCATGTACTGAGAGATTTACCCCTAGTTATTATAATTTATGAAATATTCAATATTTATACCCGTGTATAAATGGAACAGTTATTTTGAATATACCAGTATAAAGTATAAATTTTGAAATGTCTTTGGCAAGTCTTGGGGTAGGTTCTAGATGACCAAATCTCTCCTGATGTTCAGAGATATTTTACACGGACTTGGCAAAAAGCCTGTCTGTTCACTCCAAAAATGTTTTATTTACTCAAAAGCCTTACATATAAAACATAACTAAATGCCAAAATAAATTGCTCCTGGGAGGAGAAATCCAACATCTCCTGATAGGGCAGCCCAGAGCTGGTACTGAAGCTTTTATCTACCAATGATTTTTATTTAACTATAGGTGAAACTGCTGATTCAAGGTGGTAGAACCCAGCTTTACCTGAGCGAAATTATTTTGTTATATGGAAAGAAATGTCAGAATTATCACTTGTATAATACAGGGAAATATGGAGAACATTTGTATACATTTAATCTAATATCCATAACAGAATACCCTTAAAATTTTCCTTTAAATTGAATGACATTGTGTTGTCTTTCTTTCTTAGTCACCAGGCCATTATGAGGGTAGACATTTTTGACTATGATGAGAGTCACATTTAAAGTCTGAGAAAAACAATTTAGTCAGCATTATGTACTCAGTTTCTATAGGAACATATCTGATCATTCTTGAATGATGGAACTATTATGGGTGTGTCTTGAGCATGGCTGAATTTCCTAATGTCCCCAAATCTCAGGTACCCATTATGTTCTTCTTCCTTAGTAAAGTGTGATTTTAGTCAGCTATGATAAAACATGTTTCTAAAGATGTAAGATGGCATTTTCCAAATACCGTTTATACAACATTGTTTATTTCCTAAGTGCTGTGGCAGCTCAAGTCCGTGACTTCTACCCTACCTTTGAAGAAGGTATTATTTTCCTCATAAAGATTGGAAAATCATATATTAGCAATTATTCAGGATCCTACAAGCTTACAGACTCAGCATTAGTACTTGCTATATGGGTGATGAAAATTGATCTACCTATTCCCACAAGCCTAACACTTCCACTCTGTTATCTTTCACCATGGCTGATGCCACAAGCTTACATCCTCTAGTGGTTAGGAGATGATATAAGCCACAGTAAGCCCCTGTCATATTTTACAGAAAAAACGTAATTCATGGATTAACATACCATCCAAACATCTGTGTCTACACCAAAGTAACCTATCCTAACAATTAGTACTGTTTAAATACCTATATATCTAATTGCTTGTGCTTCATTAGTAGGATTGAAAGGTTATTCCTGGACAAACTGTCAGCCCATGAAAGGAAACAGCCAGAATTGACCAGAGTCCAAAATGACAGCTCCAGAGAAAGTAGATTGTTTTGCCTCTCATCCACCTGTGCCCCTTTTCTAAGCCTAGGCAGCAATCCGTGGAAGAGGTGTCATGGTAGAATGTAAGGGCTGCGATTAGGGTGAGTGGTGAAACTACAGCAATATAGACTGGACACTTACATGATCAACTTGATTGTACAATCAAGCCCCTCCAGCTGGATGGTGGGACCCTTGGCCTGTGTGGGTTTGGGCACAACTACTTGCAAATTGGTTTTACATGTAGGATGCTTGTACTCATAAATTATTACTTATTGTTTTAAAAAATGAAAAAAAAAATAAAGAAGAAAAAAAGAGATGGGTAGATCACTAATGTCTTATTTTTTTTTTACACATTAACCCCAGGAAGTCTTATTTCTATGTAGTAGCCTTGTGAAGTAGACATTATTATGGCCTCTGTTTATTATACATAGAAACTCTATTTAAAATGCCTTGTTTGTAATTCCTAGGAGATACATCATAGATCCAGAGAGGATTCCCCAAACTGTTTCTTTGCAATGCTCCCTGATGATGTCTCCCTAAATTACCATAATCTGATAGTTTTCCTCTTCTTAGATACTGTGTGAAGATGGAGAATAACTGGCCAGTATGCTTTTCAGAGTAGCTTTCGGTATAATTTAATGTCATCTTCAAGGTGGTATTGATAGCAAGCTTCATAAAACACAGAAAATGGTAATTCTACCATACTCTGAAACAATAAATAGTAAACTAATGCATAATCTATAGCTTTAATGTAGGTGATTTCCTACAAGTACAATATAAATAATGTGTATTACATATTTCCAGTTATATGATCACTTCTTAATAACCACTGAAGAATGGAATATTTATAACAGATGAAACAACTTTGTGTTCCAACATCTAAGAGCCAGGGTTTGCTTAGCTCTGGTGTTATAATATTTCAGTGTGACTCCTTTACTTTCTTATTTGGAGTTTGACTTCTGGGTAATTTGGTATATTTCAATAAAATTAAACTTGAAAACAATATAGTCCTGGCTTTAAATTGTAGGACTGTAAACACCTGGGCAGATTTCTTCAACTCTCTGAAGTTTTGAGACCTTTCTGGTAAATGGAGTTAATGTTTGCTAAGACTTGCTGTGAGGATATTCATGAGGTGCCTAGCACTGTGTTGAATAAGAACCCAGTAAACCAAGTAACTTGTAAACTTCCTTCCTTCATACCCATCATCATAGTTGCTGTAAATTGTGAACAGACACTAGAACATTTTCAAACAAGACTCAGGCTTTTTTTATACTGTATCTAGTCTAGGCCTCTTTTAATCTAGTTAGAGTCCCTGGAGACACTTAAATCATTAGAATGTATTCTTTGCTTAGAAAGCAAACACAGTCAATTGGTAGTGTCTTGTGTTGTGTTCTGGAAATTCTAAGTAAAAGGAAAAATAAGGTACAGCACCGTCCTTTGCATCTGTTTCTTGGTAATTGAAAGCACCTGTTATGGATTCCAAAATTCTTAAATGAGAAATGACTGTTGTTACTACTTTTAAGAAAGAGAACTCAAGCAGGGTGTGGTGGTGCACACCTTTAGTCCCAGCACTCTGGAGGCAGAGGCAGACAGATCTCCGTGAGTTCAAGGCCAGCCTGGTCTAGAGAGTGAGCTCCAGGCCAGTTGGGACTAAAGGGCAACCCTATCTCAAAAAAACCCCCAAAAAACAACCAAACACACACACACACACACACACACACACACAAAAAAAAAAAAAAACCCAAAAACTAAAACAAAAACAAAAACAACAGAGAACTCTTCTTGGTGAACCTGGGCCATTGCCATGACAATACCAAATTTTCCAAATTCATCTTTTTTTTTATTCAGTGTCAAATATATTGTTTGTGTCATCCATAAAATGATAAAATGCAGTTTAACTTTGAATTGTTTGTTTTTCAAAGTATTTATTTTCCCTTGGGGATAAAGAAAGTTAGAATATAATCTTTTATATATTGCATTTATTTAACTTCATGACTAAGCATATTTCTAAATTATCCATTTTGAAAGCTCCTACAATAATTATTTAGTTTAGTATGATTTTTGTGTTTGGAAAAAAAGACCTCAAAGGGATATGAAACCATTATAGCAAATGCAGATAACAATCTAACCAGCATCTCTCTTCTCTTTCTCAGTGTCAAATTAGCTTAGACATTTTCTTCCATGTTTCATGCCCTAATAGATTCTAAGAATTCATCCTCCTAAAACACACTTCCTCAGATTTTCACATATGGCTAAAGTGTCCCCTCTTCTCTGGACTAAGAACAGGTCTAGCTTCACACTCAGGACCCATGATCTTTTGTC
Organism: Rhizomys pruinosus; assembly: GCA_009823505.1. NCBI lineage: Eukaryota > Metazoa > Chordata > Mammalia > Rodentia > Spalacidae > Rhizomys > Rhizomys pruinosus. Next base: position 1,976,750 of record VZQC01005157.1, on the reverse strand, counting down.
AACTTACCTATGTAATGTTTTTCTTAAAAAATATTTTACTTTTTATTTTATGTGTATGTGTTTTGCCTGCATGTAAGTAGGTGTACCTATGTCATGCAATGCCTGTGGAGGACAGATGAGAACATCAGATCCCCTGGAACTGGAGTTATGGATGGTTATTAGCTGTCATGTGGGTGTTGGGAACCTGGATTCTCCGCAAGAGCAGCCACTGCTCTTAACCATGGAAACAGCAACTATCTAGTGTCTGTTCTAGCCAGGTTTGCAATCGCTTCCCAGTAATATGGAATGACATCCAACCTCAGTTTATATTTTCAGTCTATTCTGCCCTGCTAATGTCAAAAGAACATTAAGTCTGAGAAGTGGTAAAAGAAAAGAGGAGAGGAAAGCAAGCATACTGGCTTTTTGCTTTTTATATCACTGGTGTTCCTGTCTGCTGATGATGTGAGGTTGAGGTAAGATGGAAGAGTCTGTTCTTCACAAAGAGCTGATATCCTTTTACTATGTGAATACCTTGTCATACCCAAGGAGGCCCTATAGTTTTAACACCATTTTATTCCATCTGGCACCTAAATAGAATGTCCTGAGAGACAACAAATATATACAGCAAAAGAGCAGTTTCTAGCATAAATGTAAAGCCAAAGGAAAATAACTACAAAATTAAACTGATCTGCCAAAGAAAAAAATGCTGGAATTATGAAAGTTATACTATTCTCGGGGATTTTTGTAATGAACCATGTAAAATAGATAATGTGTTTTTCCAGTTGAAAGCATAAATGCTATACCCGCCAATAATGTTTTTAGATCAGTTGCACAGAAATAAAAAAAAAAAAAACTCTTCTAAATATAAAAATGACTTGAGTGATGTGTAGTAAATGGTAATCCAACATTTTTCCACTGGTTAAAAAAAATCTCTGCCGGGGCTGGAGAGATAGCCTAGCAGTTAAGAGCACCGACTACTCTTGCAGAAGACCCGGGTTCGATCCCCAGCACCCACATGGCAGCTAAGAACCGTCTGTAACTCCAATTCCAGGAGAACTCCAGTTCCAGGGGAATCTGACACCCTCTTCTGATCTCTGAGGCATTGCACAATACGGGTGCACAAACCTACATGCAGACAGTACATTCACACACATACAAAAATAAATAAAATTAAAAAAAAATCTCTGCCTTTGAGCCAATTTTTACTTCTTTGAATACAGGAAGAAAATCTATTGAAAGTTTTCACAGCTACAGTTCTGACAAAGATTCATAATATTAACATAAACATCTTGGCCCTATGGAGTATCATTTAATTTTGCCACAGGTCTATAAGTACAGTTCCTTTAGTATTAAACTTACATCTAGATAAATTTAAGCAAGAACTTTCTTACTGATTCCTGTGGCTTTAAAGATGTACTATACTAGATGTAATATATCTTCATTTTTTCTTATGTCCATAAGAAAACCTCTTCATCTGATTTTCAATTAGTCTGAATTTATGTATAGATGTGTGAACTCATATACACGGGCCCTTTGGACTCCCAAGCAATTCTTTACTGAACTAGTATTCCTATACCTATAGGATCTTTAAGTTCTCCTGCAGTTTAATTCCATACCCTAAATTTATAAGAGTTATTGGGTAGGTTACCAGTTGTGCTGGATAGCTTTGGTGTCAACTTGACACATCTGGGTTGAGGGAGCCTCAATTGAGGAATTGGCTCCATTGGACTGGCCTGTGGGCACATATGTGGAGTACTCTTGATTGTTAAGCAATGTGGGAGGGCCCAGCCGACTATGGGTGGTGCCACCCTGGGCAGGTTGTTGTTTACAGTATAAGAGGGCAGGCTGGGCATGGGCCAGGGGAGCAAGCCAGTGGGCAGCATTCCTCCATGGCCTGTGCCTCAGCTCCTGCCTCCAGGTTCCTGTCCTGAGTTCCTGCCTTGGGTTCCCTGAGTGGTGAATTACAACCCAGGAGATATGAGCCGAATAAACCCTTTCCTCCCCAAGTTGGTGTCGGTCAGAGTGTTTTGTCACAGCAATTGAAAAGAAACTTGAACACCAGTGTTTCTAGTCTATTGGGGTTCTGAGATTCCTTCTATTGCTGGTAAATCAGAAATCTATTTGTATGTTTGAAACAACACAGGTCTTTCCCTGCAGTAGACTCTCCCTTTGTCTGAATTGGTAGAAAATACTGCCAACAGGGAAAAGGAGTCATAATAATTACATTGATCTAGAACCAGCTTCCATTCTTTGATCCACCCTAATAGATTGGTGGGTTAGACTTGTGTATTAGATAAGACAATGATTGCCCTTGAGAATATCTGGTGCTGTTTATACTACCAGTACACTGATAGCAGGCACAGTTGTCCATATCATTAATGGACTCTTCACAATTCATTCCCAAAGAGACTGGGATCTAATTGAGACCAAAACCACATGGCCTTATCTTAACTAATTATTAGCATCACTGTAGTCCTCAAACACAGGAGTGACAACAGCTAACTCTTAATATCTATCATTTACATGTCCACAAATCCAATCAACTGTCAGTACACCAGGTGTTGTAAAACAAAGATCACTTCTATAGTGAAGATAAACATTACAGTGCAACAACTATTGATGTTCAAGGAATGACTAAAGCCTATAGCAGGGTATGTGTAGATTATATGGAAGAAATATTCATCTTTCAAGCTGGTATGGGATGGGCAGAGTCTGAGACTTCTCGACAAACACAGAGGGCCAATGATATTCTTTTGTCTTTAAAGTTTTTCACCTATCATTAGTATGTGCAAATGGATTCACAAACTGAAGCCAGGGGAGAGATTCATTATCCACAGCTGTAGATCCCCATAACTCAATGCATTTCTGACCTTTAATCCTTAAAAGTGCTTACCTATGTTAATCATCCAATGGGTATGTTTGAACGTACTATAGTTCTTAAAACTCACTAAGGATATTATAGAGAAGAGAACTGTTTCATAAACGAGATGCTCTGGTTTGCCTGAAATCATACAGTAGCAATAAAAATTATTTATAAAATAAGCTGAGTTACAGCTTTTCAGAGTCTCAGAGCCAAGCATAAAGACAACCAAAGTAATGAAATGAGCAAAAGAGAGAGGACCCCTGCTGGTTCTGTGCCTTTTGATCGGACAACGCTGGAAGCACAACTACTCAGTGGAAAGATTGGATTAAAATCTACTTGCATATTTTTTCATTGGAGAAACTTTTTTGTTTGAAATATGGAATTATTCTCTTGCTGTGCATATGGTAGTAACCTCAAGGACAGATACTATTTGACACTTTCATATCTGAATAGGAGATATTATTTATGACTTCATCATGTTAATGCATATTTTTCATAGAGCTAATGACTCGGAATTTTATTTGTTCATCCTGTTTTTATCAATTATAGATAGATATTAGCTTTTCAAATTATATCCACCTGTTCCGTCTTACAGTCAATCACACATGCATCTTTAAAGACCACACGTCCTTAATCCTAGCACTGGGGAGGCAGAGGCAAGCGGATCTTTGTGAGTTCAAGGCCAGCCTGGTCTACAGAGTGAGTTCCAGGACAGCTGGGGCTACAGGGAGACCCTGTCTTGAAAAGACAAAAAAAAAAAAAAAAAAAGACTGAACCACCCTAGTAGTAGCATCATATTTAATTCCCCTCTATATGCAAAGCATGATTTGAGTTCAAATTCTTGGCATAAATATTATAAAATTATTGCATTACTTGCTGGCTCCATGGTTTCAGATTTAGACTGAGTGCTAATTCAAATTAAAATGCCCTGTCTTTTGTTTTAGTTATTTCAGGGTTGGAAATATGAAGTGCAGAATGGTTGATAATGTCTTCTGCATCCTAGAAATTATGTTTATGTTTGTGGAAGAAACCATTGAACTCTAGGAGGTTCCTTCTAGTTCTTTCCAGCCTTTTAGCACTCAGTAAACCACCACACCATGCATCTTATCACAACAGCCAGACCTTTGAGTTTACTATCATGGTTAATTTCTCGTGGCACTTGGGCAAAACCCAGTATCCTTTCTGTAAGTCACACTCCCTGCAGGCCATTTGAAACACTCTTTCCTAGCACTTGAAGTCAGTTATATTTTTCAGGTCTCCTCAAATATTGGTTTTGAATAAAGCTTTTCCTTAACACCCTGCTTAAAATTAAAACCCCACCCCAGTGTTCTGAATACCCCTTTCCCTTATCTCCGATTTAAAATTTTCCTCCCTCATGATTCTTGCAACTGTATCCACATCATAGAATACTGACTCACTGTTGAAGCTAGATTTATTTGTAATTTCCAGTGATGTGACTTCAGTGTTTATAATCATACCATTGTGCAGTAGATTCAAAATTTTTACTTGTTACATGTGTGATACATAATTTTGTGTCTGTGAGAAAGAGGTTATGCCCCTTTTGAGACAGGGTCTCATGCAGCCTAAGGTGACCACAAACTTGCTATATAGCCAAGGATGAACTCGAACTCCTATCATTCTGTCCCCCATCTCTCAAGTGCTAGGATTACAGGATGTACCTCATAGTGGCCTTTATGCTGTAGTGGGTATGGAGCCCAGGGTCTCAAGCATACTAGGCAAGCACTCTCCATCTGAGCTATATTCTGAACCCCCAATGTTGTGGGTTTTGTGTTATTAATTAGATTTTTGCAGTGTCTGGCACATATTAGTCAATTATAGATATATAATAATCTCAACACATATTCATTAAATGCTTCGACAAAAGGACATGCAAGAATTTTAATGCTCATATGTGAGTTAAATATTTGACTCTGGTCCTGACAGAAACTCATAGCTAAGCCAATGCTGTTATAATTTCTATTAAATAATTTCATTTGGCATGTGATGGTTGGGAAATAAGCTTAAAAAAAACAAATGCATGTAGTTATAATATTTACAATACAGCATTTGGTCATGTTCTGTGAATGTACAAATATATATTCAGTGGAGAAATTAAAACCAGCATCTGATTACTTAGTGCTGTTTGGTTTATATAAAAATGCTTTCATCTCATTTAAATAAACAATCATTCTGTTCTTCATATCAATGATGGTTGTGGTAATAAGAGCTTATGGAAGTTGTGTAAGTATGCTCATTCACACAATAATCTTTTGCTACACTCTGGGGGTGGGGTAATGACAAGTACTGGCAATAGCCTTGCTTATTTATTTTTATTGAGGGCATATGCTTCAGAGGATTAAAATATGAAATACTACAGCAATATTATAAAGGATACATAAATGAATTTTAATTCAGAAAGTAGAAAAATATGGTTATTCTGTGAAGAGGTTCGGATACCAATGTTTTGGATGATTGATCTACGTGAAGACTGAACATTGTTGCTGGACATATGTGACAAGGGCACAGCCATGTGATAGACAATTAAATATGTATAAATATTTCACTCTGCTTAGCATAGGAATGTGACAGACAGTAAAAAAGATGATTATTTGGACTATAGAGATGGCTCAATGGTTAAAAGCACTGGCTGTTCCTGCAGAGGACCTGGGTTCAGTTCCCAGCAACCACATGGGAGCTACTAACTACCTGTAACTCCAGTTCCAGGGATCTCATGCCTTCTTTTGACCTTCACCAGCATTGCACAACAGGGTATACTTGCATATGTGCAGGCAATACACTAATACACATAAATAAAATATTTTTAAATATGATTATTTATGCCCAATTTGGAAGTATATTCCCCTTTCAGAAACTCTAAATCAGGGACATAGTTTATATCCTACACCAAGTTCCAACCCTTGATGTCTTTCAAAAACATCAATTTTGAAGGAAATAAATACTTCTGGATGAAAATCACGTGAGTCAGTTTTTTTTCAAGGTCCAGTCAGACCATAGTTTTCAAATCTGGAAAAGAAAACAGGCAAAGAGCAATGGAGATTCAGACAGAAAATATAGAGTTTAGTATCAAGTAGGCCTGTTTTTTGACCTTAGCTAACTCAGTTTATTCTAACCCATTCATTTTTAAGGTAGGGAGAAGGACTGCTGGCTGATTAATCTCAAAGGTTTTTCCAGTGATGACAGATTCAGGATAGACACTCTCCAGTGAATCTCAGGAGAGCTTTATCTTTGACTCTATATAGGTCAAGGACAGTTTCACTCCCTGGGGGTAGAAGCTGGTTTAAAGTCCTGCGATGAAAAAAATAATTATTCTGCCTGAATCTATGACTTCATTCCTAGTATAAAGGACTTTGCTTTCAGGAATTTGATACTAGAATAAAATATATAGAAATGGTTTTTGAAGATTGGAAACCAAAGGTGAGGCTTCAACAAATATAAGTGTGTGTGTGTGTGTGTGTGTGTGTGTGTGTGTGTGTGTGTGTGTTGTATACAAGTATATGTGGAGGTCAGAGGTTGACATGGGGGGTTTTACTTTATTGCACTTCCTCTTATACTTTTGAGACAGAATCTTACTCAGAACCCAGATCTCACCGATTGCCTAGACTAATGAACCTTTGAGCTCTGGGGATCCACCTGTTTCTGCCTCCCCAGTCCTGGGGTTACAGAATAATACCTCTATGCCTATTTCCTGGATTCTTGGGTCTTCATGCTTCCACAGCAAATACTTTACCAAGGAGCTATCTCCCAGCTTGGCATATGCATGTCTTGATTACACACTACCCACTCTTTAAATGCACACATCACTTGGTGTTTATTTGAAAACTTGGTGTGAATTCTGCTTTCAGTTCATTTCTCAGCTCTCCCGAATAATCCTGTTTTTGGCATTAGGAAAACTGTCAACAAGCATAAGCATGTATTCAACATTTAGAATCTCTTAATGGTATATAAATATGACTTTGGTGTTTGGTAGAAGTAAGAAAATATCGGATGCCTAAAACAAATATTAAGTTGTGATTTTAAAGCTTTTATAGTCATATTAGGACAGATAGGTTCCGTGAGGATGCAGTGTGTAGAAGCATTTTAAAGCATTTCAGTTGCAGAAAATCTCTTTAAAGGTCAACCTCATTAAGGCAATGTTTTTTAACCAGAATAAAGTAGATACTATTATTGGAAATTCAGTGCAACAGTACAGAATGGCATTTCCCTTACAGTTTAAACTTTCCATGGTTAATTTGAAAAGCAAAAATGATCTTTGGGGGGTTCCTGATCTCTGACTTAAATGACATTTTAATCAATAATAATGATTTCTTTGCTATGATTAGGAGAACTTTTGTTCTCTAGGGTGCATGGCAGGAATAATTAAACAGCTTTGTTTTAGAACCCCCTTGAGAAGAAAGGGTTTTACAAGACAAGTGTCTGTCTACTTAGCAAAGGAAAACAGACTTCCTCAGTAGGAGGCACTCTACATGAACAGTCTTTTTGACAGCTGTCTGTCCATACCCAGAGAATGATTTTGTTCGTGGGGATCTGATAGGATTACCTGTTTCTGTCTCTAAGATGGAGCTTCAGATACAACAGGTGTTTGGTGCTGGGTATCAGCTAGTTCCTCCAAAACCAACCTTTGGTCAAGTTCACTACAACGTTCTTAGTTCAGTTTAACTTTAATATCTAGAAAAGAGTTGTTCTTCTCCATTGAGTGCCCATCAGATGTTTATATTAAGCTTTTGGCTTAAAAATGTTACCTGGACCATTAGACTGTTTAGTGAATGATTTGATCACCAGAATACTTTATGATGAAGTAACTAGATGACCAGTTGTCTTACCACGACTCCAGATGGAGCCCCTCTGACTCTGCTCAGCATGTATAACTTGGACATCATACAGTCCTGATGTGCTCTACTACCATAGCATAGCACAATGGAAAGAAAAGAGACTCTACCCCCAATGACAAATAATTATTAGAAGCAATCAAATATTTATATTTCAGTCATTAAACACAATCGATCATGAGGAAATTAAAAAGTCGCAAGTGCCCAAAATATCATAAATATAGAAAATATAAATGAATCCTTAAATTTTTATTTAATGATGAAATGAAAGATTATATTCTTGGCATCCTGCAAGACTAATCCACTGACACTGGTTGAAATATTGATTAAATAAATGAGAAAAAGATAAATGACTTTTCTAAAATGCAAGGCCTATCTTTAGATATAATCTAATGTTTTATGTCACATGTATTCTTTATTTTCCAAGTTCACAGTGCACTGACAATTATTGCATTGAATAATATTTAAAAATGAAAGTTCACGTGATGATACATAGAGAGTATGCTGCCTTAAAAAGCATCACACAGATACACTCTTAACCTGGAAAGGCTTTGTGAGGCTGCATACCAATTTTTTAATTAATAAACTAATTGATAACAGTGGATATTATCTAGTGTTTCTTGATATATGGTATAATTTTGCAAGGAACTAGAAATTGCTACCTATAGACACTTTTGGTGACATTATTTTGTCTTGTTCAGAGTATTTGTAAGAGGAGTGATTTGCAAGCAAACTTAAGCCTTGACAAAATGTCATGCAGTGTCTGTTTGACTTGGTGTTTCACTGTCAACCTATTTTTTTCCATTATTGCTTTCTCTCTTTTTTTCTTTCATTTTTTGTTGTTTCTTGATTCCCTTTTTTGAAAACTGAAGGAGATAACACATTTTGAAGATTGAAAGTATTTTACAGTGTCCTTATTCTCTTCAGGGCCTTTCAATACTCCATAATATGACAGCATCAGTTTCTCTCATGAAAAGGCCACCTAGGTATATCAGTGAAGCTACAGATCCTACTCTGCACTTTCTAGAGGTCCAGGAGGCAGGTGATTTCCTGAGCACAAAGCTCCTGCCAATTTCTCAAAGCACAGTGGCCGGCACAAAATTTCACTCATCTTCCCAGGAGCATGCCCTGTTTGAACATCTCCAGACTAAAGTGACTCTCGTCTTTCTTCTTTATCAGTCTTCAATCACTGTTTTTATATCATGAAGTGTCACCAGGTTTATGTGCCTGTCCACATTTCATAAAGTGAAAAGGCACATGATAAAAATCTAAGAATAGCATCATAAATCATCCATGCCTCTGAACTGCTTGGAAGCGTTAAATGCCTTCATTTTGGTCCAGATGTTCAACTCACCCCTTTTATACCAGCCTGACATACATCAGTTGAAAGAAAGAAAAAGAAGAAGAAAAATGGAACAGCTGGTCCTACAAAGCCTCTGCTGTTTCCTTTCAACTTAATAGTTAGTGTTTTCCTTTCTTCTCTTACTTTGCAATTTACTGAAACATACAAGGGCACCCCTACCTGACAGGGAAAAAAACCACCAGCCTATTACATATAAAAGGAAGAACTATAAGACAAATACCTACTATTTTTTCTGTTATTGTGTTACAGTACTGTACTAATTGCTGGAAAAAGTCATGTAGTTCCTGCTCTGTGTTGTGGGACAATGTTAATTTAAAATCTTCAATAATCCATGCATCAAGCAGAAATCAATTTGCTGTGCCATGTTTTCTCTGTAACTGTTCCAGTAAAATTATCCAATTGAAATGGGGTAGAGAATAATATTATTTATTTCCTAATCCAAATCAAAGTGTTTTCTGATTTGATGTCCTTAATAAGTACACAATCAATATTATTAGTGGCGATGATGGTGTGTTTTATGTAAGGAACAAATATTTTGTGCACATAGAAGGGTAGACTGGTTACTTTTCTTCAGGGGCAGTTGCAGTGGGAGAATCAGAGGAGGTTCAGAGAGGGAGGAATGTTCATACTGGGCTTGGAAGAGTTTATAGGTCATCTGGTGATATCTGAGAGAAAAATAAGTGTTTGGGATATATTACCTACAATCTAGGACTATAGATGTAGTTCAGTTGATGGAATGCTTACTTAAAAAGCAGAGGACCGCCGGGCGTGGTGGTGCACGCCTTTAATCCTAGCATTTGGGAGGCAGAGGCAGACGGATCTTTGTGAGTTCAAGGCCAGCCTGGTCTACAGAGTCAGTTCCAGGACAGCTGGGGCTACAGGGAGACCCTGTCTCGAAAAGACCAAAAAAAAAAAAAAAAAAAAAAAAAAAAAAGCAGAGGACCTAGGATCAGTGTATAAAACTAGTCCTCCTTGTCTAGTAGAAATATCAAGGCCAACTTGTGCTAAATAAGTCCCTGGCTCAAAAAAGTCACATGAGGATATCCATTTCACACTGTCCATACTGTATATGTTTATGTTTACTTTTATGGATGTGGATGGGTATTTGTGCTAGTAATTCAGCTAACATGTAATGTGCTATACTAATTCCATTTTTGATGTTTCCTTTCTTTTTTCACTTTAAGTGTATGATAATCACACATTAGGTTCTTGTCCATTACTGGGTAGGTCTGATAAGTCTTAAACATGAGCTGAATTAACACAAAAGAAGTGACTAAGAGTTTGTCTCATTCAAAGCTTCCAGCTATTAACCCAGTTATTATCTGTTAATATGAAGATGTGGTGTGTCTAGTATGCCTGGTATGCTTGATGGCAGGAAGCAAGCATGATGCTGGGAATACTGTCTGTAATCTGAATGCCTTGAGACCATGGCTTCCTTATTTGGGGCATATTTGGGGCATTCAGAATGATCACCTAGCCCTACCAGCCAGGCTATGTCTTTTTCTGTCATGAATAGGCTGCTAAGTCACTAAGCACTGTACCCTTCTGCATCCTGTGAAAGGGTTCCAGTTAGGGGATGTGATCTCTTTACAGGAAAATCAGACAAATTTCATTGTCTTTCCACAGTATCACTTTGATTTTATATAAGAGGTTTTTTTTTTTTTTTCAAAAATAAAAGTTTCCCTAGAGATTCAATAAAACTGAGGCTTCTGGAAATATTTTTGTTTTCATAAAATATTTTCGAGAAGCAGATAGAAGCCAAAATTAGTTTCTTTTCACTTAAGAATAGGTAGGCTTGGATGTACCCTATAGTTGGGTTTCCATAGCATTCCGGAAGCCTTGGGTTCCATTCCTGGGACAACAGAGGCTGGAGGTGCTGGTACATGCTTTTATCCCAGTATTCAGGGGCAATGACAGAAGGATCAAAAGTTTAAGGTCATCTTTGACTACATAGAGAATTAGACGCCATCTTGGGCTAATGAGAACACTCCCAAAAATAAGGGAAAAGAAAAAGTAGAGCTGGAGAAATTGTTTAGTAGATAAAACCAAGTACTGCTCTTGCAGAGGATCCAAGTTTAATTCTCAGCAGCCATATCAAGTGACTCACAGTCATCTGCAACTGTAGCTCCGGGGGGTCCAAAGCCCTCTTCTTATCTCCATGGACACTGTACTTGCATGCATAGACCGCCCCCAACACACACACACACACACACACACACACACACACACACATATAACTAAAAATAAATATAAATTGTAAAGTCGAATCAGTTTGTAGAAATTCCTTCCCATGTTGCCATATCATGAATTTCTTTGTTGTATGTTGCTATTGTTTTATTGTGCTTTACAGAGCATAGTTCTTGAACCTAAAGCTTCACACATTCTAAACAAGTTAACTGTGTTGCACCTTTGCACAACAGGGATTTTAAAGTGATATGGGGCTCTTGGCTATTAGGAATGTAGGTAGTGCAACAGGCACTACAATATAATTTGTGGCTTGAATTTAAGTGAAAATCTAGATAAACAAATACCACCTAGAGTTATTCAGCAGTACAGACAGGATGAAACAACTGGGAACAACTTTTAAAGGGATTTCTGGGACATGTTTGGATGTTGGCCATGCAGTGGAGAATGTAGTATAGCATAGTGTACTAGTAACTGATGCTTGCATGAGGGATAATGAGACACAGGGAGCAATCTCTGCTTAATTTCCTCATTGCAGTTTTTTTTTTTTTTTCTTTTTGGTATTTTCAAGACAGGGTTTTCCTGTAGCCCCAGCTGTCCTGGAACTCACTCTGTAGACCAGGCTGGCCTTGAACTCACAAATATCTGCCTGCCTCTGCCTCCTGAGTGCTAGGATTAAAGGCATGCACCAACACACCGGGCTCATTGCAGTTTTTTCAATCAACGTATTTTGGAGCAAGTTATTTGTTAGGCATTGTGAAAGGTGCTGAGTTTATTATTATTATCTTGCCCCAAGGACCTTCCCAGGGTGTTTCAAGTAACTCATTAAATTGTCTTGCATAAGAAAAATGAGACAAAAGTTTCAGCTGAGGCATATAGGGAATTTTAAGCTTCAGGATCAGCTCTTCTTATTTATTTATTTATTTATTTATTTATTTATTTATTTATCTATCTATTTTTGCTTTTATTGATGTTTTGTGTATTTCAGACATCATTTTTCAATTAAGTTCAGGCATATTCCCCTTTCCCTTCCCCCTATCCCAGCCCATCCCACTCCAGATCATGCATTCTGCCATAACTGTCCTGCATCTTTCTCCCAGTCTTTTTTTCATCCTTAAGAAATCATATTTTCTTCAGCAGCAGGGCCTTATCGCCTCTCTTCTTGCAGGTATCCCAGTTTAGAGGCAAGGAGCCTTTACCTTTTGTGGGACCTTAGATCCCCTGGCCAACATCTCCCTGGTGGAATAATCCATTACTGATGTCAGAGCTCCTGTATTGATATATTTTGCTTAAGCGCATAGTTTAAGGACCACACAAGGGTCAATGTGTTGGGTAACAGGTGGCCCCTGGAATACCAGAGAGTGTTACCAAGGGCCACTAAACCAAAAAAGCAAATACGGGTCTCCTTGGATCAAGCAAGACTCACCACCGTCAGCACCAGCTACAACACTCACCTGCCTGGAAATATGTGCAGCAGAGGCAGCCATATGCCTGTATATCCAATCTAATTGGCTATTGGCTCTCCTCCTTGGAGGAATACCCATGGCTGATGCACAAGCTTACATTCTCTACAGGTTAGGAGATATCATACCACAGTAAGACCCCGTCATATTTAACAGAAAAAATATATTTCATGGTCAACATCTCACTCAACATATATGTCTATAACAAGTAACCTACCATAACTATTAGGCTGCTTAAATACCTATATACAATTGCTTGTGCTTCATTAGTAGGATCGAAAGGTTATTCCTGACAGCAGCCCATGAAAGGAAACAGCCAGAATTGACCAGAATCCAAGACAACAGCTCCAGAGAGAGTGGACTGTTCTGCTTCTCATCCACTTGTGCCCCTTTTCTAAGCCCAGGGAATAATCTGCGGAAGAGGGGGCGTGGTAGAATGTAAGGGCTGCGATTGGGGTGAAGGGTGAAACTACAGCAATGTAGTCTGGACCCTCATTTGATTAACCTGATTGAACATACAACCCCTCACCCCCCGCTGGAAGGTGGGGCTGTGGGTGTTTGGGCACAACAGCCTGCAAATTGGTTATACATGAAGGATGCTTGTACTCATGGATTATCACTTATAGCTAAAAAATGGAAAAAAAAACTGAGAGAGATATGCAGGACAGTCATGGCAGAATGCATGATCTCGGTTGGGGTGGGGGTGGGGGTGAAGGGAAGGGGAGATATGCCTGAACTGAATTGGAAAATGATGTATGAAATGCACAAAGCATCAATAAAAAAAATGTTGAGAAAAAAAAAAAGAAATCATATTTTCCCCCATTAATTTTATACTACTCTAAAATATGGATACATATTCTCCACCCATATACACTACAGAGTCTGAAAATAATTGGTTGGTGGATTCTAGAGCCCATTGAGAGATTCACATTATAACAACATAGTTGCTTTCAGATAAACAGAAATATAACAATAGTGTTATTCAGTTTGCCTTTCATCTGGGGGATTTGGTGTTAGCATCCACAAATGAGGGAAAACATTCTCCCTTTGTCTTTCTGGGACTGTGTTACTTCACTAAGTATAATGGCTTTGAGCTCCATCCATTTACCTGCAAAGTTCATAATGCCATCTTTCTTTACCACTGAATAGTACTCCATTGTGTAATGTACCACATTTTTTTTTTTGTCATCCACTCTTCTGTTGAAGGGCATTTGGGTTGGTCCCAGCTCTTTGCTATTGTAAAGAGAGCTGCAATAAACATGGATGTGCATGTATCTTTGCGGTAGGATGAGTCTTTTGGGTATATACCCAGGAGTGGTATGACTGGGTCAGGTATAAGCTCATTCTGAATCTTTTAAGGGTTCTCCACACTGCTTTCCATAGTGGTTGTACAAGCTTACATTCCCACCAGCAGTAGATAAGTGTTCCCCTTTCCCCAGAACCTCTCCAGCATTTGTTGTTTTTTGTTTTCTTGATCTTAGCTAGCTGCATTGGAGTGAGATGATATCTGAGAGTGGTTTTAATGTGCATTTCCTTAATTATTAATGATGTTGAACACTTTTTAAGATGTTTCTCAGACATCTTTAATTCCTCACTGGTGAAGTCTCTGTTCAGCTCTTTACTGCATCTTTTGAGTAGGTCGTTTGTCTTCTTTGTTTTGTGAGTAGTTTATATATTCTTAACATTAATGCTCTATCAGATGTATCACTGGTGAAGATTTCCTCCCACTCTGTGGGTTTTCTCTTCACTTCCTTGATTGTTTCTTTCGCTGTACAGAAGCTTTTGAGTTTTATGAGGTCCCATTTGTCCACTATTGACCTTATTTCCTGTGCAGTTGCTGTCTGATTTAGAAAGACTTTTCCTATGCCTATGTCTTGTAGGTTGTTGCCAACTTTTTCTTCTATCACCTTCAGGGTTTCAGGCTTCACGTTGAAATCTTTGATCCATTTGGAGTTGATTTTTGTACAGGGTGAGAGGTAAGGGTTTAATTTTGTTCTTCTACAAATGCTGATCCAATTTTGCCAGCATCATTTGCTGAAGATGCTATCCTTACTTCATTGAGGTTTTTTTTGCCCCTTTGTCAAATATGAGGTGACTAAAATTGTATGAGCTCAAGCTTGGATCTTCAATTTTGTCCATTGGTCAATGGGTCTGCTTTTGTGCCAGTACCAGGCTGTCTTTATGACTATGGCCTTATAATATAGTTTGAAGTCTGGTAGGGCAATGCCCCCTGTATTGCATTTTTCATTCAGGTTGCTTTAGCTATTCAGGGTCTTTTGTTTTTCCATATGAATTTAAGGATTTTTTTCTTCCAAGTCTGTGAAGAACCTCATAGGGATTTTGATTGGGATTGTGTTTAATCTGTATATAAATTTGGGTAAAATGGACATTTTTACTATATTAATTTCCCCAATCCATGAGCATGGGAGGACTTTCCATCTTTTGATGTTATCTTCAATCTCCTTCTTCAGGGGTTTAAATTTTTTGTTGTAGAGGTTTTTGGTATCTTTGGTTAGGTTTGTTCCCAGGCGTCTTATTATTTTTGAGGCTACTGACCTATATTTATCTTTGAGAAGAGAATGATTATGAAAACTACAGTAGTGGTATTATTTTACCTCCTCTATCAGCTATAGTAAGAAGAAAGTACTATTTCTGTTAGTTTTTTTTAAATTTTTGAAATACTTTTATTGGTGATGAGTATTTCATTCAGTACCTTTCAGTCCAATTTAGACACATTCTCCTCTCCTTGCCCCCACCCCACCCCTGTTCATCCTTTCTGCCATATGTGTCTTGCATCTTTCTCTCAGTCTTTTCAAAGTTTTTCACTACAGAGGCTTGTTGTTTTGGGCAGAGTTTATCTGTATCAGCCAGCTCTTTGACCCAGTCTTTATGTTGTTGTTTTTACTTCCCCTTTGTATTGTTCCAACATATGCCTATATAACCATCACATATATATATAAAAATTATGACCTCTGAGAATAAACTGTATGTTAATTCCAAAATATGTTTAGGAATTCACATTTTCCTCCTTTGATTTTATATTACTCTAAAATATGAATACATATGTTCCACCCATATACAGTAATTACAGAGTCTGAAAATAAGTGGTAGGTTGATTCTGGAGCCCTTTAACAGATTTACATTATAAGAAAACAGTTGCTTTCACATGAAAAGAAATATACAACAACAATAATGTTGTTCAGGTTGAAAGGCAACCTGAACAACATTATTGTTTTGGGTATTAGCATCCACAAATGAGAAAAACTATTCTCTGTTTTTCTGGGACTGTGTTACTTAACTTAGCATAATGGCTTCAAGTTCCACCCATTTACCTGCAAAATTCATGATGTCATCTTTCTTTACTGCTGAATAGAACTCCATTGTGTAGATGTACCACATTTTTGTCATCCACTGGTCTGTTGAAGGGCATTTGGGTTGGTTCCAGCTCTTTGCTTTTGTGAAGAGTGCTGCAGTAAACATAGATGTGCATGTATCTTTGCCGTAGGATGAGTCTTGTGGGTATATACCCAGGAGTGGTATAACTGGGTCAGGTGGTAGGTCCATTTTGAGCCTTTTAAGGGTTCTCCACACTGCTTTCCATAGGGGTTGCATGAGTTTGCATCCCCACCAGCAGTGGATGAATGTTCTCCTTTTCCCACACCTCTCCATCATTTGGTGTCTTTTGTTTTCTTGATCTTAGCCAGTCTTATCAGAGTGAGATGATATCTGAGAGTGGTTTTAATTTCAACTTCCTTAATTATTAATGATGTTGAACAGTTTTATAAGATGTTTCTCAACCATCTTTCCTTTCTCACTGGTGAAGTCTCTGTTCAGCTCTTTCTTTACTCCATCTTTCGAGTAGGTCATTTGTTTTCTTAGTTCTTTTTTTTTTTTTTTTTTTTTGAGTAGTCTATATATCCTGGATGTTAATGCTTTGTCAGATGTATCACTGGTAAAGGTTTCCTCCCCCTCTGTTGGTTTTCTCTTCACTTCCTTAATTGTTTCTTTTGCTGTACAGAAGCTTTTGTCTTTGATGAGGTCCCATTTGTCAACTGTTGACCTCATTTCCTGTGCAGCTGCTATTTGATTTACAAAGTCTTTTCCTATGCCTATGTCTTGTAGGTTGTTACCGACGTTTCCTACAGGGTTTGGGTTTCATGTTGAGATCTTTGATCCACTTGGGGTTGATTTTTGTGCAGGGTGAGAGGTAGGTGTTTAATTTTGTTCTTTTACAAATGGTTTTCCAGTTTTGCCAGCACCATTTGGTGAAGATGCTGTTTTTCTTCCATTGAGCTTTTTTTGCCCCTTTATTAAATATGGTAAAGCAATCACTCCTGTATTGCACTTTTTGCTCAGTTTCTTTAGCTATTCAGGGTCTTTTGTTTTTCCATATGAATTTAAGGATTTTTTTTTTTTTTTACTACTCAAACTGTTCAGAAGGATAAAAACAGAGGGAAATCTCCCAAGTTCCTTCTATGAAGCCAGTATTACTCAAATACCCCAAACTAGGTAAAGATACAACCAAAAAAGAAAAGTCTAGACTCATTAATGAACATATATGCAAAAAATCTCAAAAAAAAATACTTGCAAATCACATACAGACCCACATCAAAAAGATCATCTATCATGATCAAGTTGAATTCATACCAGAGATTCAGGGATGTTTCAACATACATAAAGCAATAAATATCATAAAACAAATAAATGGACTGAAAGACAAATACCACACAATCATCTCAATTGATGCAGAAAAAGCCTGCGACAAGATCCAGCATCCCTTCGTCCCTTCATCTAACATCCCTGTTAATATTTTATAAGCAGGTAGTTCTGTATTCTTAGAATTAAATGAATGGAAAGTTATGCTATTGTTCTATAGGGTATGAATAGATGGCACTTTATGTCGTCACAAGTAAGTTAACAGTTTTTTTTTTCTTTTGCATTATAGGTTAAACAAGGAAAGACACAGCACCTGTGATTTGTGTATCCCCATTCCTTGTATTGCATTTTTATATTACAGGCATTTAATGATTTATCTTTTAAATAGGCTCAGACCATAATAATTGAAAAATCACAAAATGAATATCATATGGCCCACTTTTATCTTTCTCTTCACTTTCTTTGGTTTCCTGCTTAGCCCCATTTTTCTTTCTTTCATTTTACCTCTCCAAATGGTTATAGACATTAGAAAATTTGAAAGAACCATTCAACTCTGCTTCTGATAGAAGAAATCTTAAGATTACAAATTCTAGGTTCTGTTCCTATGATTGCTACTAACTTATATTAATATTTCTGGGAGTTATTTTTGTTAATAGAGTTGACCTTATTTAAATTCCTAATCTAAAATAAGTTGGATATTACTTTCAAATTATTTGAATTATATCCAGAATATTATAGTTATCTTTCAAATATTTCACTTCACTATTTTGTTAATATAAACATTAGTAAGAAGGAACAAGTGGATATTTATAAAGTAGATTGAATATCATTTATTTATAATGTATTCTTATATTGGTGGAGGGTATGTATGCATATATTTGTGTAATGTAAAAATGTGAATTCAAAAAAAATTCCGATTCCTACAAACTGATTTTAAGAATAAATTATAGCCGGGCGTGGTGGCGCATGCCTTTAATCCTAGCACTTGGGAGGCAGAGGCAGGAGGATCTTTGTGAGTTCAAAGCCAGCCTGGTCTACAATGTGAGTTCCAGGACAGCTGGAGTTCCAGGGAGACCCTGTTCGGAAAAAAAAAAAAAAAAAAAAAAAAAAAAAAAGAATACATTATAAAAGAAATATAATTTTAATGATGATCAGTTTGCTTTACAACTAGGGATTTTGTGCTAGCATCCACAAATGAGGGATACCATTCATCATTTTTTTGGGGGGTGAGGACTGTGTTACTTCACTTAGCATAATGGCTACTAGTTCTACTCATTTACCTGCAAAGTTCATGATGTCATCTTTCTTTACAGCTGCATAGATCTCCATTTTGTAGATGTTTCACATTTTCTTTATCCACTCATCAGTTGACAGACACTTGGGTTGCTTCCAGCTCTTTGATATTGTGAAGAGAGCCACAATAAAGATGGTTTTGCATGTTTCTCTTAGACAGGTTGGATTTGTCATTTCTATGTGACCAGGGAAAATTACACAGCTTCTCCAATATGCAATTCTCTTGTTAGCTTTAAATATTGTAAGCTATGTGAGCTGGAGATATAGCTCAGTGGCAGAGTTTTTTCTGGCATGACTGAAGTGCCATGTCAACTGTCAGTACCACACACAAACAATATGGGTTATGCATATTAAACATCATGGGATTCTGGTGAATAATTAATGTATATTTCGTGTCTTTTAATATAACCTTATCACTGAAAAAAATAGCATTCTCTTCTCTCAGTCCTTTGGTTGTTTTTAGAAGTTAGGGTAAAATGAGATGAGGCTCTATATTAGTCACTTTTCTGATAAAACCACCATGACCAAGGGAATTTATAAAAGGAAGAGTTTATTTGAGCTTACAATTGACGGTTCCATGGAATTAGAATCCATTGTGGTGGGGAGGCGTGGTGGCTGGATCTGGAGCAGAATGCCGAGGTTCACATCTTCCAATGACCATAGGAGGCCAAGAGAGAGCAACTGGAGCCTGCAAGGTTTGTTGAACTCACTAAGCCCGCCCCTCCAGTGACATACTTCCTCCTTAGGAGGACACACCTTCTAAGATCTCCCAAAACAGCCCCACAAACTGGGGACAAAATGTCTAAATTCTTGAAGCCTATGGGGGTCATTCTCATTCAAACCACCACATTCCACTCCCTGGCCCCCATAGGTTCATGACCATATAAAATGCAAAGTGCATTTGGTCCAACCTTAAAAGACCCCATATTCTTTAACAGTCTCAATTCTATTCAAAAGTCTATAGTGCAAAGTTTCTTCTGAAACCCAGGACAATCTCTTAAGTATAATCTCCTCTAAAATCAAAACACAAACTACATACTCCCAACATACAGTGGAACTGAATACACATTCCTATTCCAAAAGGGAGGAATAGAGGCATAGTGAGGAAATACTGGACCAAAACAAGACCGAAAACCAGCAGGGCAAACACCAAGTCCAGTAGCTCCATGTGTGACTTCTGGGAATTTACTTCCAAAGGGCTTAGATGACTCAGATCTTCCAACTTTGCATGCAACATCTCTTTCTTAGGCTGGTACCACTCCCTGTATACAGCTCTCCTTGGCAAATATCTCACAGCTCTGGCATCTTGAATGTCTTCTTGGGGTCTCCTCTGCTAACAAGGCTTCACGTTCACAGCTTCAGGCAATGGCCTATCAGGGCTTTGTTTTCAGGGATGCCCCTGCTGCACTCTGCCTGGCTCTCTGAAACTGCAGAGGAAGAACTGATGACCCCTTCACTCTAGCATCCTTCTTGCCTCTAAAGCCAGCACCATGTGAATGAAACTGCTGAGTTTGGCCGCAAGTTCAGGATGGACCCTGGCCTATTTCAAACACATTCTCAACTTTTCTCTGCCCTTTCAGTATTTTCCTTTCAAAAGTTGGAGGCTTAGCTGGGTGTGGTCCTGCCCTGAAGGTACTGTTTCTATTGTTTACTTGTAAATCTTAAGGCCTCTCCTTAATCACTTTAATCTCACTCTTTCCATTGTTTATTTGTAAATATCTAGGCCTCTCCTTAATCACTTTAACCTCCTTATCAAAGGGATCCTCTCCTTCACATGCCTTGTCTCCAACATTAATCTCCCTCCTGCATTTTTCCAATCCAAACTGTACATTCTACATTTCTTTCTGCCCCATTTGCTCTTTTTCACTGTAGATCTGTATAATATTCACCATTAATAGCTATGCTGCCATTTCTACATTAGGCTGTCTTGAAATATCCTCTGCCAAAGAAATTAGTCCATTGCTATTCAACTTAGCCTCAGGTAAGCATTTGGGCTATGGGCAAACTCTAGCCAGACTCTGACAAAATATTCCAGTTGCTACCTAAATATTTTTTAGTACTGCTTTCTTCCAGGCTTCTACTAGAATGGCACATTAAGCTCTGCTTACAGCCCTCAACGGCTTTTCTAGCCCAAACTTCCAAAGTCTTCCACATTTCTCTAAACACCCACACGGTCAGGTTCTTCACAGCCAAAAGCTCACTCTCTGGTACCAAATACTGTATTAGTCACTTTTCTGTTGCTGTGATAAAACCACCACGACCAAGGTAACTTATAAAAGGAAGAGTTTATTTGAGCTTATGATTGACTGTTCCAGGGCATTAGAGTCCATTGTGGTAGGAAGCATGGTGGCAGGAACTGGAGCAGAAAGCCAAGGGACAAAATGTCTGAATGCTTGAAGCCTATGGGGGTCATTCTCATTCAAACCACCACACCTTCTTTTTATGTACAATATAAGTATTGCCAGTGGCTGTATTACTTTGCTTTTGCTGTTATAATAAATGCTGTGAGTAAAATCACCTTAGGGAAGGAAGGCTCTATTTCAGCTTATAGCACAGTCCTTCATAGACAGAAGCCAAGGCAGGAGCCTGGAGACAGGAGCTAACAGGGAAACCACAGAGGAATGATTCCTGGCTTCCTTAGAATCTGTTCTCGCACACCCTGGCCCACCCTGCCCAGGCATGTGTATCTGTTCACAATTGTGTATCTGTTCACAATTAAGGAAATGCCTAATAGACATGGCTACAGGCCAGTCTGATGGAGGAAATTCCACTGTTGAGGTTTTATCTTCCCAGGTATGTCAAGTTGCACTGAAGCTAACCAGCACAGTGACACTGTAATTTGTGCCTACATTTTCTCTGTCCTGGCCATGTGTTTTCTTCTTTTGAGTCTTTAAGTCATTTGGTTAGAATATTAAAGAGGACTGAGATCAGATTTTATAGATAGAAACAGGAAATAGCTGATGGAAATGAAATGGGTCTGTTTTACATTTATATAACTCTATAGAGCAGGTGAGATTTGGCATTAATTTGAATGGCAGTGGGACTTCCCACTCTTACAGCATCCTTTATTTTCCAGACATTTTGCAGATTTTAATTGACTTATTTAAGTACCACTTATATGGGTGAAATAAATTGTCTTATTTTTCCATGTGAGAATATTTAACAGAATGGCCTTTTACACAACTCATTTACTATATTCATGATTGCCTGAATAAGTATTTCCACATTGGACTTCCTGGTGTTGTATCTTTGTGCATTGCTTCCTGTTTTTATGCTGGAATTGAATAATCAACTCTCAGGTATCAGCCTAATCATTGAATGGGATTGCTCAGACAGAAAATGGGTCAAGGAATTTACCTCAATCATTCCAGAGAATACCATATTTGTGCTTCTAGATTCATTGATTGGCACC
This sequence comes from Rhizomys pruinosus, assembly GCA_009823505.1. NCBI lineage: Eukaryota > Metazoa > Chordata > Mammalia > Rodentia > Spalacidae > Rhizomys > Rhizomys pruinosus. Next base: position 1,954,690 of record VZQC01005157.1, on the reverse strand, counting down.
ATAAATACCAAATGCATTTTTCCCTCTTCTTACTACAACATGATGTTTTTTGCTGTCTTTCACCATAATTATAACATTCAGAATTTGTTTTCTTTTTTATCTTCTATAGAAGGAGATGGGTCCCAGTCTTACACCATTAGTGTAAACAATTACGGTCTAGGAAAGTTAAGATCAAGTTTGACTCCCTTAGATGTCTTACTAATGACTAGTTGGGAGAACTTATAGCATCATAGTTTAAATGTTTTACATTTTTTGACTTATTTTATTTTATGTATATAAGTGTTTGTCTGGATGTATATAAGTGCATCTCTTGTGTCCAAAGCCATGAAGGCGAGAAGAGCACATTAGATCTTCTGGTACTGGAGACACAGGTGGCTGTTAGCTGCCCTGTGGGTGCTGGGAACCTAACCCAGGTTCTCTGAAAGAGCAGACATTGCTCTAACCACTGAGACATCTCCTCAGCCCCATAGTTTAAATTATTTAAGCTGTATTTTTCTTCTGTAACGTGACATTAATAAATCTGAAGTCACAAGATTAATGTGAAAATCATGTGGCATAAAAAATGTAAAAGTTCTTGGGAGACTTTGTCACATGTAAGGCAAATTAATTATTTCTTTCAGATCTGAAAGTTAATGTTTACAATTTGAGGATTGATTTTTCTCCCAGTTATAATAAATACTTTGAGATGATTTGGAAATCATCTCTATTCTTAAACAAATTAATATTTTAATTATGTTAATTAAGAAAACATATATTCCTTATAAAATACTGCACACTTTGAATATGTTTAGCTCTTTGAACATGGTAAAAGTATGGTAAAAATATCATTTACTATAACATCATCTGCTAAAATTTTGTAAAGTTTTTATGATGAGGACAGATTCTAAGGTCATATTGTCTGATAAGAACTCTGCAAAAATTGAGCACTATGACTGAAAGCAAGAAAATATTTAACTAAGCTTTTACCAAGGGCAGCACATACAAGAACATAGAACATTTCACTTTTTGTTTACACAAAGAAAATTAATTTGATTTTTATGAACACAGACAGATACTGATTTTGTGATATAAACTGCAGATATGTTTAGCCTCCTCATTCAAAAGCTTTATATAAGAAAAACAAATATAAGTATTACCTACAATGCTTGAGCTTTTCTTCCTTAGACTTATGTCCTTTGGTGATTTGATATTCTGAACTGAGATCACTCATTGTAGGTATTTTTCTGTCTAAACCTGTAATCAGTAAAACAGAAGCAGTTTCTAAGAAATGCTCCCCTGTCTCTAAAAAGCTTATCTTCCACTTCTGTTTTGCTCATTTTCATGATTGGCTGTTTGAGTCTTATTTACTGAAGGATTAGAAGTGAAAATAACAAATGCTTCCCTTTCCTTCTAGATTAGGCATATCTATCACATGTATTAGGTAACAACAATTGCTGTGAGTTCAATTCAGGTGTAAAGTGCAAGAAGAGTTTATAGAGCTGAAAACTGCTAGACAAAAAGTAAGATAAACAGCCTCATTGAAACTTTTAATGTGTTACATTCATTTTAAAATCCAAGAAGTCACTAGATCATGAATCATTTCCAACATTTATATGAACATAAATCTTTTTTAAGGATATTGATAATCTTATCCAATTATCTATCCATTGTGTTGGGCTTAATTTTTTTTCTTGCAATTCCCCTGTCTTGAAAGTGCTGTGCCTCTGCCTGAATATCAGAAGCAGCATTTGCAGTGATTATGATGTTGATGAAAGTAAATATCAAAATGGGTAAATGATGCAAGATGTCATACCCTGTTTTCATCCTTCCATAACTCTCCAAATTAAATTTTATTTAAATTCCTATTTCACAGTTGAAAACACTGAAAGCTTAGGTAAATTGCCTCATGTAATATAACATACATACACAGGTACGTATGGATCTGGATCTTGGCCCAAGAGAATCTTGTCAAGAATCCATGCATTAAAAAATGAGTACACTGGGCTAGAGAGATAGCTCAGCTTTTAAGAACACGGGCTGCTCTTGCAGATGACCTGGGTTCAATTCCCAGCATCTACATGCCAGCTAACAATTGTCTGTAACTCCAGTTTCAGCAGAATTTGATGCCTTCTTCTGACTACAGGTGGCATTGCACAACATGGGTGCACATACATGTAAACAGTACACTCAGATACATAAAATAATAAAACATACATAAAAATGAATATACCATGTGCATATTTTCACTTACATCTGTCCCAACCTAACTTGCTCATTCCTTTTCCCATTTGATAGCAGTTATTGATTTTAATGGTAATTGATTTTAATAATTTATAGTATATTCAGAACTATAATTCTTCCATTCAAAAATAGGCTTATTGCTAAAAGTTCATTATATCTAAAAAATGAGTCTAATATAATATCTTGTCATAGAGTGTTATTGGGTGGACCAAATGAATAAATACACTGACCTTGCTACATGAAGCCTGCCACATAATAAATTCTCAACATTAATTCATATAACTGTTGACATTATTAAAATTAAAATGTGAACGATACAAGCATGAGCCCATAGAGCCCTCCCTTTATGTATTCATTGATATATTCATGTCATAGCACCTGAGTAACTGAAAGAAAGTGGTGGCATCGTTCCATAGGAATGTTGTTCCACTCCATTTGTACATGAACCCATGCAAGGACTTGTGTGGCCTCTTATGGTCATATAATTACAAGGCACATAAATCCATCTATTGAATTAATTTTGGTGCCAAAGCCTAGGGAACTCTTCTTACATTGAGGTTCAATATCAGAAAATGCCAGGAAAAGGCATATTTACTATGCTTATATTAATGACTTTCTAAAAGAAAATCTCACAAATGAGGAGATCATGAGTTTATCAGAAATGAATCTTCAGTCATGAAGGACTTCAAAAGCCCAGCTAAACAGATGAAAAGACCCGCTTTTTGTAGATCTGTTCTTCACTCGTCAAATATAAATAGGACATTTACTATGATCTTTGCCTAGAATTTCAAACCTCTCATATATGAAAACTCCTATGTGTGTGCACATTGTATTTATGTGCTAAATGAATGGATGGATGGATAATTTGTATGCAAATCTCATACACTTCCTTCAGTAGAGGCCTGTGTTTTAAAATAATAATGGCAGTAGTGCCATTGGCTCAGTCCCATCCACTGAAATGCCCTTCATTTTCTCTCTTGTTTGAGCTTCCAACCTTATCTCTCTTCTGATATTGCCCAGAACAAATCAATTATTGTGCTGTCATCAGCACTTTTTAGTATCAACAAAACATCATTTTCCTAGCTTAAATGATAAGCCCCAACTAATATCAACAAGAAAACTCTCGAAAACATGTGACTGTTTAGCCTTCCTCATCCACGTTTATTTTTCTATGGAACTTTCAGCTCACTTATAGTTTTCCCACTGAACAGTGCCAGTTCTAATTTCTGTGTCATTTATATTGCTATTCTTGCACAGACTAACCTATTAACATCTTTGTTTACTGCTACCAGACTATTGTTCATTGGTCCCTGTTTGTTAGAGGATCTAGTATTCAAGCTATTGTACTGAAGCAATGAGCATTCATAGAATGGCTTAAAATTAGGTAATTTATTCTCTTACGAACTTTAAGCTAAAATTATATACTCAAGTGTTAGCAGGGCCATGTTCTCTGAAAATTCCAGGAGAGGTTGTCCTTGCCTCTGGAGCAGCTCAGTCTCCCATTTGCTGTGTCTTGTCCACATACCACCACACAAAAATCTACCTCCATTTTACTTTCTTTTTAATCCTGGCACTTGGGAGGTAGAGGCAGGTGGATCTCTGTGAGTTCAAGGCCAGCCTGGTCTACAGAGTCAGGCCTGCTGGGGCTACAGGGAGACCCTGTCTGGAAAAGACCAAAAAAATTATTTATAAATTAGTGTGCACACTGCATTAAGTTTCATTGGGACATTTCAAACAAGATTATTTGGTTCACTCCTTACTTTCCTCCGACCCAGCCTCCTGTACCCTCTGCCCTATAATCTCTCTGCTTTCATATCTCAAACATCTTACTGCCCATTTCCATTACTCAACACTCTCTTTTTGGCCTCTTGCAGTCTCCTCTGAAGTTCCACACCTGTACCCACACTCACCTTCACATACATACATAAGTATAAATATTATAAGCTAGGAGGCAGGATCTGCATAAGAGATAACCCATCTGATTTTTGTCTTTGAGTCTGAGTTAACTTGCTTAATAAACTATTTTCCAGTTATATTAATTCTCCTGCAAATTCTGTGGCTTCATTTTTCTTCACAATTAAATAAAATTCCAAGCTGTATGCAGACCATAATTTTATTTTCCTTCCTTTCTGATGTGACATCTTTCCTGTCAACTTTGTGCAGGTACACATTCCTCTTCTTGTGATACCATCAGTCCTTCTAGACTGTGAAGCACTCTAATGACATTATTTTACTATATTCCCCCAATGGTTGCATTTACAGCTAACCAGGAGTGACTTCAATATACCTTGTAGATGAAAGAGTTCAGTGCAACTTCTAACAATGTTATATAAATATATGACAGATAAATAAGCTCAGAGTTGCTCATTCACCACTTCCAAATGTTCTAAAGAGATAATGTAATAAATCTCTCTCTCTCTCTCTCTCTCTCTCTCTCTCTCTCTCTCTCTCTCTCTCCCTCCCTCTGTCTCCCCTTAGGGTCAAGTCTGGGGACTTAAACATCACATGCTAGGCAAATTTTATCTCTAGCACTCTATCTCCAACTTACATTAATTGTCTGTTAATATTCTGTATACATGCTATATCATTATATTATACTTGTTCATACCTCAATTTCTTTCATTTGAATATGAATTTCTCAATTAAGAGCTTATGTATTATTCAAGTTCATATTTCATTGCCTTGTACTGCTCCTTGAGGGCAAAAGGAATGCATGTTCAACTGAATTTTGCCTTGATTCTCACTAGACCATTTTCCTTTCCTCTCTCAAAATGATATTGCTCCTTTTCAATGCATGAAAATGGCAGCACAGATGCAGATAATAAAGTTGCAATATGTACAATTCATATTCTCTATAAGCCTCTTTTATAGTAACCACTTTAAACTCAAAGAATATTAGTACCATCTGCAGCCAGTTCATCCAAATACCAATATCCTTGGATGTTCATAGTCTGATCTTGGAATTAGTTTAAATCATTGTTTGCAATGTGTACTTATGTTGAACAGGAAATGTTTGTTGGAAAATACATACTAATTTTTAACAATGGTTTTTTTTGAAAGTTCATAAAAGAAAAACAGCCCTTTTGCATGCTCTAAGCTAGGAAATTTCACAGGAGATATATGAGAATTGCAAAGCTATTTCTGTTTATGGATTTTAGCTATAAGCTGATGGCTAATGGCACAATTCCTTCTTTACAAATAAAACTGAAATTTATCTCACAAGATTGTTATTTAAATCTAAGGTATGGTTTGATTTGGGACTTAGCAGAAATGTATAAATAGGAGAGCTAATGATACTTTGAGAAGGGAAGATGTGTGTTGAAGAGAGATCATTCCCACAGTAGTTTAGAATAAGAAGTACATTCAACTGAGCATCCAATATAGAGATTATGTCTTTGCTATTGGTTAGTAAGGAATCAAATTCATAATGTTATACATGTACCATGCTCATTTTCCTCTTCTTTATACCTGCTAGTATTGAGTGCTTTATTTAAATGCTTTAAGGACAAAATAAAACTTATGGTTTTGAATGTCTGAACCTTGTTATAAAGTGACTTTTCAATATCAGTTTTTTTCTTCAATCTGCAAATCTTTTTATTTGTTTATTTTTTAAGGGATTCACAATATAAGAGCACAGTTGTTTTCAGATCACATTAACATTGCTCAGTTTGCCATACAATTAGGTAATTGGTGCTAGCATCCACAGATGAGGGATACCATTCGTCATTTGCTTTTCTGGGACTGTGTTACTTCACTCAGCATGATATCTTCTAACTCCATCCATTTACCTGCAAAGTTCATGATGTCATCTTTCTTTACTGCTGCATAGAACTCCATTGTGTAGATGTACCACATTTTCTCTATCCACTCATCAGTTGAGGGGCACTTGGGTTGGTTCCAGCTACTTGCTATTGTGAAGAGAGCTGCAATAATCATGGCTGTGCATGTATTTCTGCAGTAAGATGAGTCTTGTGGGTACATACCCAGGAGTGGTATGGCAGTATCAGTTTTTGTAACTTGCTATAGAAATAAATGCTCATTTTGCACATGATATTGAATTCAAACTAAAAATAAATCTTAGTGGTGAATTCATATTTAACATATGAAATAAATATTAAATTTACATAGAGGTTGGGTTGCAGCTCAGTGGTAGAGCACTTGCAAGCACATGACACTCTCCCCCCAGGGTTGATCTTCAGCACTGCCAAAAAATAGGCGATGATGAAGTTTATTTTTGTTATATGCCCTTAAAAGTGTCTTTTATAACAGGATGGTGATGCACACTTCTAATCCCAGCACTTGGCAGACAGAGGCAGACAGATCTCCATAAGATTGAAGCCATCCTGGTCTGCAAAGCTAATTCCTGGCCAACCAGCCAGCGCTACAGGGAGACCCTGTATCAAAAACAAAACAAAACAAAACAAAACAAACAAAAAAAAAGTGCCATTTGCAACCCAAGGTCTTTGGCTGGATTAGTTTAAGTAGATACAATATTTTGGACATTATTTTTCCATTTAACCTGAGGACTTATTTGCATCCGTGACAATTTTTTTTTTTTTAGCCATATACATTTTGTTATTTATTAGCGTAGAAGAGGACCAGGTCAACATTACAGCATGTGAAACCTTAAAAGCTGGTTTTAGAGGGCTGGAGAGATGGCCTAGCGGTTAAGAGTGCCGACTGCTCTTGCAGAGGACCCGGGTTCGATCCCCAGCACCCACATAGCAGCTGAGAACCGTCTTTAACCCCAGTTCCAGGGGAATCCGACACCGTCTTCTGACCTCTGCAGCATTGCATGACATGGGTGCACAAACCTACATGCAGACAGTACATTCATACACATAAAAAATAGATAAAAAAGAAAGAAAAAAAAGCTGGTTTTAGATGATTGCTTCTGGTCCTAAAGTACTGTCTGGCTTAAACAGGATTTAAATAATACCATTCAATAAAAGATTTCAGTAGAAACTCTTCGAAAATTTTTACTGACAACAAGAGAAGATACTTAAAAGTAAAATTGGTATAAACAATTGCTGTTCTGTGAATTTTTATTTATTAAAGCATATATGATTATTATAATGTTTACCTTCTTTTAAAAATTTTTTTATTAATTTTATTTATTTCTGTATGTGTATGAATGTACTGTCTGCATGCAAGTTTGTGCACCCGTGTCGTGCAATGCCGCGGAGGTCAGAAGAGGGTGTCGGATTCCCCTGGAACTGGAGTTCTCCTGGAATTGGAGTTTCAGACGGTTCTCGGCTGCCATGTGGGTGCTGGGGATTAAACCCGGGTCCTCAGCAAGAGCTGTCGGCGCTCTTAACCGCTAGGCCATCTCTCCAGCCCCTATACTGTTTACCTTCTGTGTTGTGTATATAGTTGTTTTTTTATTGACTAACAAACATAAAGTTATCATTTGATCACATGCTAGGTGTAAGAGATATTTAATAGGAATATTTTTAAATGTAACTTAATTATATGAGCAGCATAATGGACACCAACCTAAATCATAATGTATGGAGAAAATTTACTTTGACTTTTATGTCTATGCGCTTTTCTAAAGAGCTAGTTTTCAAAGGAAACAAAAACAAAACCTTTCCAAAGGAAGTTTTCTTGGATTTTGTGGCTGTTTTCCTGCTGGAGTGGTGATACTAGTTTTGAAGAATGCACTTCTATTATTCTTCATTATTTCTTATGTTCCACCCATTTATACCTGAACTATGTGTATCATCAGAAAACAAAAAACAAAGACCTGGTCTTTCCAACAACAAAGTGTGAATCAAATTGATTTTAAAATTGCTCTGTACTATGCAAGCTGTGAGGTTCTAGAGGAGTACAGACACATTCTCTGAAGACAGTGAAAATAATGTTTCAGCTCTATTGTTTTTAGTCTCAGTGTAATGACATAATTACATGTGGCATTATGATGCATGGAAAAACTTTTATCACACATTTAATTAGTAGTGCTCAGTTAACAAGATATTAAATAAGCAGTTTATGTTTTGGAAAATACCTTTTTGATTTCTCTCTGCAAAAACTTTCTCTGAATGGATACTGAAAGATGTAAAAGTATTTATGATAAGTTGTGGATATGTTTGAATAAATATTTTCAGGTATTAATGCCATGAAATGGTGTATATGCATGGTTAATTTTGCCTATCAATTTAGAGTTCTGAATTCAAAATTGCATATAAAGAAGGTATATCAAGGGCTTGGAGATATGGCTCAGTGGTTAAGAGCACTGGCTGCTCTTCCAGAGGACACACATGGAGGCTAACAACTGATCTGAATCCCTCTTCTGACTTCCGTAATACACTCAGGTAATACATCCATATGCAAAACAAATAAAAATAGTAAATAAAAAATTAAAAAGAAGGAATATAAAAATTCCTTTTTCAGAAACAATGAAAGGGTATTCTTAGTACATGGAAGACAAAGTACTTGGAATACAGGGCTAATAAACCTAGCCGAGCCCATCCTGGCCTTTATGTCTCTCCCATTACTCTACCCTACAATTCATCATCTGAAGAGAAACTATATTACTTCACAACTTAGCTTGTCCTCAGAAAAAAATGTCAGTTCCTGGTATGGCCTGTAATCTTAACGATGAGAAATCTAACTATAATTTTTGCATGTTGAATTTCCTGTTTTCTCCATCAACAATGCTGTTCCCTATAATAATTTTTTTTAATTTTTTTTATGTGTATGAACGTACTGTCTGCATGTAGGTTTGTGCACCCGTGCCGTGCAATGCCGCGGAGGTCAGAAGAGGGTGCCGGATTCTCTTGGAACTGGAGTTCTCCTGGAATTGGAGTTACAGATGGTTCTCAGCCACCATGTGGGTGCTGGGGATTGAACCGGAGTCCTCTGCAAGAGTAGTCAGTGCTCTTAACCACTAGACCATCTCTCCAGCCCCAGTAATTTTTTAAAGATTTGTTTCTATTTGACATTCATCTAAGTTTTATGTATATGCCATGAATGTATAGGTGTACACAGAACACAAGGCAACTGGCTGTCCTGGAGCTGGAGATATAGGTGGTTCTGAGCTCCTGATATGGTTTCCAGGGACTGCACTTGGGGATACAACAAAAGAAGCAAGTACTGTTCACCACTTAGCCATCTCTCCCGCCCCAATAAGATGTTGGGGTTTTTTGCTTTGTTTTGTTTTACATGACTGGAATCTCATCACCAGTTTGTTCTTTGGAAAATGTTTAACTTTCAGAGAGGTTTTGGCCAAGTATTCTGCATAAACTATCACTATTCTACTAAGAATAGTCATATTTTAGTTTTCCAGTAACACTTCTTATTGCTGGGATTTATCTGTGTGTTTACTGTATATTTTGTATTCTCTATATGCTCTTTACCTCTTTTTACTGCCTTCTCTTGTACTTTATTTTCTCCCACACGTGTTATGATCTGCCTCCCTGCAGAAAACATAGAACCTATTAGAAAATAGACATTTTTGGTGTCTTCCATTGACTGGCCTTTTCTTACTTACTAGAATGAAGATTAGAACTTCATAGTGGAGAAACCTAATAGGTACCACATTAATCAAGTGATCAGAGTTGATTTGACTAGTACAGGGACATATATGTCAACATCATGCGCAGGATATGTTATGCTGAGAACATAAAATAAACTTTAAAATTTTCATTCATCAGATAAAAATCGTTTTTGTAAAAATAATTATTCTGTAGCCAGATGTGGTGGCATGTGCCTTTAATCCCAGCACTGGGGAGGGAGAGGCAGGCGGATCTCTCTCTGTGAGTTCAAGGCCAGCCTGGTCTAGTAGTGAGTTCTAGGACAGTTGGGGCTACCAGGAAACCCAGTCTCAAAAACACCAAAAATTAATTGTTCTGTAAAGCTCAAAGGTGTCTGACATGAAGGACAAAAGACTAAAGAACTGCTGAAGATGGAAGACTAAAGGGCTGTGTCAGTACATGGAATAGCTCAGATTTGCTGAACTGTGAAGGAGATTATCAGGGCAACTGAAGAAAATAGAAATATGATCTTTAGATAATAGTGCTTGTAAATGTTTATTTTTGGTTAAATAAGAGAATTTTTGTTGTTTCAAAGAAACATGCATTAAATTGTGTGAGATTAAATAAATGTCGTGAGCCCAAGTGACAGTCAGTTTATGTATGCACAGAAAAGTCAGATGGCACAGAAGTGAAGTATTCATAGATATTAAAAATTGGAGAAATATTGGATATTTTAGTATATAGTAATTCTGATGTGACTGCTATACCCTTACATTGAAAAATCTTAAATAGTTAATATGATTCTTTAAAGTACCTACTTACAGGTAGTCAGAAAGCAGAATATCCCCCATTCATTTCACTTCAAGCTCCAATGTTTTAAATATGCTTAGAAAAACACATGGCTTACTTAGTATTGATGCTCTGTCATTTATAAACTTCGTTGATATAAAAAAACGTATTGTAGTTTTTCCTATTTAAGCAATGTTAGATCTAGAGCTCATCTGGGTCTTACTTTGAATGTAGCTTACACTTAAATGTTTCTATGTAGCAAGTGATTGATGAATAACCTACAGAGAGTTGAGGTTTATCCCCACCTAAATTCATTTTACATAATGATGTTTTATTTCTTACACTAGGAAACTTTGGTCAGAGAGTTGTCAAACCCAAGCCTTCGGTTGAATGCCTTTCTTTATAGCCTGACCTCCAAAAGGCATTTTCCCTCTTCCAGAAGTTACATTGTTCTTCAAGTACATTTTCCAGGTTATAAAATAAGAGGTGCAAAGCAGAATTCATAATGGTTATTATCTGGCTTAAAATTCTAATAGCAGGTGTTCCATACAGATTCTGAATAGCTGGCCTGTATGATGGCAGCCAGATTTAGCTTGTAATGGGCTCAGTGCTGACCTTCCTTGCCACACACTACCTGTGGGCTTCACACTAACCTGATGAAGTGGCTGCAGTCCGAGAAGCACCTTTGTTTATGTGTTGGGTACTTGCCATATCTTCAAGTATAATAACCAGCATCCAATCAAAAACTACTGAAGCAGAACAGTGGAACAAAAAGCATAAAAGGAGTGTGTGCGTATTTTCAGCTCCTTTGACTCCATGTTTCCTGACTAAATCCTTGTTGGCCCCTTTCCTAACTTTTTTCAATTTGTATGATTTCAGTTCTATAAGGCCAAGAGTCATTATCAAATGCAATATGTCAGTTCATGACAAATCCTAAGAAAAAGAAAAAAGCTTTGGGTTTGATGGAAATGTGGTATAGTGGCAATCTGAAGTCACAGATCTCGAGAACAGCATTGGATACATACAGGGGTCTTCCCTGTCCTGTTTCTATAGCACATCTCAAAACCCTACCAACATGGTGCCCAGTGAAAATATATCAAAATGAACAGAGTCTTATTAAAGAATGACACGTGTTAGTAATGCACGGTCAATTATTCACAGTATAGCTTAACGAAATGAACCAGCTACAAAATCCTTCCAGTGGACAGTTGCAAAAATCCCTAAAGCATTTTGAAATAAAAATTGGATCTTCCATAATCTATTGAAAATCAAAGACTACCCTTAAAGTTATAAACTTTAGTAGATAGGATTTTGATTGACTATGAGGCCAAGGAGAGCTTATTGAAAATTTGCTAATGCTGTACCAATATCTGTGTGAAACCTCTTTTTACTTAGGAGTCCCAGTTTTTAAGGTAACTGAGTGACATGTAGACAGCAGCATTAAGTGATTAGGGGTGATATTTTATTTACTTCATTGTAATCTACAAAATCATTGTGGTAACTTCATATGGAGCACAAAACTAGACTGAACTTTCTCCAAATTATACCACACCCTGTTGGTCATTCTCCGCCATGTGCGTGTTGTTGCATGACCCCAAATAAGAAAGGCAATACCAGAGTTTATCAGACTCTTCCTTAGCCAGTCCACAGCAAACAACATGCTTCTCATTCCCATGTAAGGATGTCTCTTCTAAAGTGAGCTGGCCTCTAGTAGAGAATTGATGATACAGATTCAGTTTCTTCTCATTCATGCTTAGGGTTTCTAACACTCTGGGATCTCTAACCCTTGTATCCAGCAAGTCCTTGTAACTAAATATCTTTCGTCATTTTGCTGTGTATTACGTCTTGTTATTTTTTAGAGATAGGATATGTTCCAGAGACATGCATTTGATTCTCTGTAACCTCTCTTCCTAGAATGTTTGACTAACCCATTAGAAAAAATATTTAGTGTTGCTTAACAGCACAAAAAGCTGAATACCTTAAGCACCACAAATTCATTTTCCTACAATTTCAGATCCTACAAGTCAAAATACAAGATACTTCCAGGTTTGGTAAATTCTGAGATGTGCAAATAAGTATCTCCCACCCTAGGCATCTACATATTCTGCTAGTTTGATTCAGTCTTTTAAATTCTTTATATTGTGGACTTCTTCCTTCAGTTTTACATGGCATTGGTTCCGAGTATGTGTCAGTGTCTATATTTTCCCTATTTATAAGGTTAGGGCCTCTCCTGACCTTTTCTTAATTTAACTTATTCCTTTACTTATCTACAATGACCCTATTTATAAAAATGTTCACACTCTGAGTTGCTGAGGACTATGATTTTATCATACGAATATGATGAGATAGAATCCTGCATGCAACATCTTTCTACAATATTTTGCTTTGTGGTATATGGCAGATACTAAATACACTAAAAAGATCTATCTATTTATCTATCTATCTATCTATCTATCTATCTATCATCTATCTATATCTATATCTATCTATCTCAATAGACATATGAATTAATGAAGATATGAACTATTTAAGTATGCAATCCTAACTTCATGCATGTCACTCTATGAAAACACGTTGTGCATCCCACATCATAGCAGGCAGAAAACAGAAAATCGGGGAGGGTCCAGAGTAACTGCGTGTCCTTCAGAGACACACCCCAAAGGCATAGTCTCCTAAAGACTTCTAAACAGGCCCCACCTTCCACAGTTATTGCCACATCTTCATAATTTATTGAAATTTGGATTACTCCATTAGTGAGGTTAAAGCATTTAAGCTCTAACTTCACAGGGAGGGACACCCACTGCTGCAGGAACAACATACCAATGGCCACACCCAAAAGAAAGGTGACTTTCTCCCCTGCACCCACCATGAACTGCATAGACCTCCCCACGTAAGGGAGGAGCTGAGGAGCCCCAGGCCACTCCATGCTGGAACTTTTAACTAACTGACCTTGTGGAGGGAAGGACAGATGCTTTTAGTTCATTTGTGCAACAACCATGTCATGTCTGGGGACAGCATTTCAGAGCACCCCTTTCTTCCCCAGCTCCTACAGTCTTCATCACACCCCACCTTCTGCAATGTTCTCTGAGGCTTTGGAGAGAAGGGCAAAGGGACTGGCATGAATGTTCCATCCAAGGCTGAGCACCACGGTGACTTAGTATTAGCACTTTGTACAGTGATTTACAAACAAACCTTTTTTTAAATAATGAAAACCAAAACCCATATTGTCAACAAATCAGAATAAGAGAGTCTCTAAGGTGACATATGCATAGTTTAGAGTTTCCTTGTAAACAGGAACAATATCCAGTCACATAGCTGGAGTCTAGGCTTGTTGGAGACAAGACACTGTTGCATACATTACTGTTTCACCATAAAACTGTGTGGAAATTTTCCATTGAATCTACCATTATCTCAAAGTCCACTTTACATATAATTAGTGAGGACTGAGCCTTATACCCATAGACACATCAAATAAATGTCTGATATTATTAGTTATAAGAGAAATAAAGTTTGAAACCATAGGAAATAAGTTTTCAGATGATGTAAATGGTCTGCATCTTAACTGATTGAGGATTGAACTCTGGATTGGGAACTGAACACTTTGAATATGTAGGGACAACTATATGGAAATTATACTACAGTACACATATTGCCAGGCATGGTGTTGTATGACTTTAATCCCAATACTTGAAAAGCAGAGGCAAGTGGATCTCTGTGAGTTTGAGTCCAGACTGGTCTACATAGTAAGCTCTAGACTAGGCAGGGCTACATAATGAGGTACTGCCTCAAAAACAGTTATTAAACCTTGCAGATTATAGACAGTGCATTCCTTGAAGAAACTACAATGTTTAATTATGCAAAGCGAGAGAGAGAGAGAATGAGAGAGAGAGAGAAAGAGAGATTGGTTTCCCTGCCAAGCTGTTTTTGAGAGGTAAGGATAACTAGGTTAGATTTTAACCTGAAATATCTTCCCAGAACTTATATTAAAGACTACATTTTGGAAACTGGGGAGACAACTCCTTTTCACCCAAAGTGCCCCCTTAACTTGGCTTTCCTGCCCCCCGATCTATGCCCCACTTTTCCTCCTTTGCTCTGGACACCCTTGTTTGACAGATGCTCATTTAAAATGAATCTTTTTGAATTGACTGCTGAAAGCAATAGAACTCCCATGATGCCACAGAAGCACAGCTTGTGTCAAGGCAGTCCTAATTTTAAAACTCAAGTGTTATGTCTGGAAGGTTTTTCTTTTTTTTTTTTTTTTCATTTTTTTTATTAACCTCTCCTAGAACTCTTCTGTGCTGTCATACATAAATCAACGGATTATGAAAGAACAAGTGAAAAGTGGCTGTTTCCTTCTATAACTATAATTTGGTTCCATGAATTATTAATTACTTGAATGGTATAGTTCCTTAGAACCCAATATAAATGTGAAAGCATCACCTTATCAATGATAATCTCAGGAGCTGCAGTAATGTGATTCTTACCATTTACTGGTCTGTGGAATGTTGAAGGAGACTTTGGATATTCAATTCGCTGATGTTTTTGTGATAAATTACAGAACACTGAAAGATTTTATTTTTGTCATTAAATTTGAAATTAAGTATGAAGAAGCAGATGTGGTTTGATTCAAGGTTTCTGATGGTTGTGAAGAAAGGAGCTGTTTCCTAAATGCTGGGACAAATAGGAGGACGTATAAAAGACTGTGGTTGAAGAAAACTATCAGAAAGAAATGTGTTAGGATATCTTGCATCTCTGCTATTAAGGAAGAAATAAATAATGTACCCAAGATTGAAGTTATGCTAAAGATAGCTTCAGTATACATTGAAAGCAGACATCAGATATAGTAAGTACCTTATTTTTCATGTACAAATTATGGCGCTAATAGTTTTCAAAAAACAGCATTGAAATATGTACATTCCTTTTTGTTTTTGCTAGTTTTAATACTTGATGAAGCCTCGGAGTCTGCTTTGCTTCTCTCTTTAATATGTAATGAGATTTTATTTTAAAACCCCTGAAGAAAAATATGTGAGTAAAAATTCTCTTCACTCTGGCAGGCATAAGATTTAGTCTCTTTTTGTGGATCATGGATGCTTTTGTTTTCTTAGATTTCTTTTTAAAATTTCTGACTAGTTCGGAGCTATATTCTGCACATGGGCATATACTAGACTACAATGTAAAAGAACCCTATCTCAGATAATTATTAATATTAGGGAGAGATGGCCTAGCGGTTAAGAGTGCCGACCGCTCTTACAGAGGACCCGGGTTCGATCCCCAGCACCCACATGGCAGCCGAGAACCATCTGAAACTCCAATTCCAGGAGAACTCCAGTTCCAGGGGAATCTGACAGCCTCTTCTGACCTCCACGGCATTGCACAACACGGGTGCACAAACTTGCATGCAGACAGTACATTTATACACTTACAAAAATAAATAAAATAAAATTAAAATTAAAATTAAAAAAATATTAATATTAGAAATTCCACACTCTCAGGCTTAACAACTTAAATAAGGAAATATGGTCACAGCTCTGTTCTGGCCAATAATTTTGACTCAGTGCTGTCATGAATAGGATATCTAATGAAGTGTAATATGTAATGTGGTTAGTTGGGCCAAAATGCATATATTATTTGTAAAACATAACCACTGTGAGAGGTTACTTAAAAATAATTAGTTCAATAATTCACTATAGATGTTCATATTATTAATGCAAATTTTGGTGACCTTATGACATTGAGTACATTGTAGCTATTCCAGTGCTCTTTTCCTTAAACAAATTTCTTTTTTTTTTCCTTTTATTTTTTATTTTTATTTTATTTTTTTTGTCTTTTTGAGACAGAGTCTTCCTGAAGCCCAGCTGGCCTGGAACTCGCTATGTAGATCAGGGTCTTTTCTGCCTGCCTCTGCCTCCTGAGTTCTGAGATTAAAGGTAAGCACCACCACACCTGTCTACAAATTGCACTTTTAATAAATAATTTTACAGGGTTTAATTTAGTGCAAATGAATAGACTAAATTTCATATGAAAATGACCTGAGAATAATAGCCTATTTCTATTTCCTATGTTTTATGAGCCTGGCAGTTAAACTTCTGTTTTAATTCCATATAACCCTAAATTCTTTTTTTATAATGCTTTTATTGATGTTTTGTGTATTTCAGACATTATTTCTCAGTTCGGTTTAGACATATTTCCCTTTCTCTTCCCCCAACCCCACCCCAGATCATGCACTCTGCCATAACTATCCTGAATCTTTCTCTTGGTCTTTTTTTATGTTTAGGAGTTCACATTTTCCTCCTTTAATTTTATATTATTCTAAAATATGAATACATACTTTCCACTCATACACAGTAATTACAGAGTCTAAAAGTAAATAGTGGATCGATTCTAGAACCCATTAAGAAATTTTTTTTAATTTAATTTAATTTTTTTTTTGTATGTGTATGAATGTACTGTCTGCATACAGGTTTGTGTACCCGTGTCGTGCAATGCCGCGGAGGTCAGAAGAGGGTCTCGGATTCCCCTGGAACTGGAGTTCTCCTGGAATTGGAGTTACAGACGGTTCTCAGCCGCCATGTGGGTGCTGGGGATTGAACCCGGGTCCTCTGCAAGAGCAGTCGGCGCTCTTGACCGCTAGGCTATCTCTCCAGCCCCCCCATTAAGAAATTTACATTATAACAACATAGTTGCTTTCAGATAAACAGAAATATAACAATAATGTTGTTCAGCTTGCCTTTCATCTGGGGATTTGTTGTTAGCATCCACAAATGAGAGAGACCGTTCGCTGCTTATTTTTCTGGGACTGTGTTACTTCACTTAGCATAATGGCTTCGAGTTCCATCCATTTATCTGCAAATTTCATGATGTCATTTTCTTTACTGCTGAGTAGATGTACCACTGTGTAGATGTACCACATTTTTGTCATCCACTCATCAGTTGAGGGGCATTTGGGTTGGTTCCAGCTCCTTGCTATTGTGAAGAGAGCTGAAATAAACATGGATGTTCATGTATCTTGGTGGTAGGATGAGTCTTGTAGGTATATACCCAGGAGTGGTATGGGTGGGTCGGGTGGTAGGCTAATTTTTAGTCTTTTAATGGTCCTCCACACTGCTTTCCATAGTAGTTGTACCAGTTTACATTCCCACCAGCAGTGGATGAGTGTTCCCCTTTTCCACACAACCTTTCCAGCATTTGGTGTCTTTTGTGTTCTTGAACTTAGCCAGTCATATAGGAGTGAGATGATATCTGAGTGTGGTTTTAATTTGCATTTCCTTAATTATTAATGATGTTGAACACTTTTGAAGATGTTTCTCAGCCATCTTTCCTTCCTCACTGGTGAAGTCTCTGTTCAGCTCTTTACTCCATCTTTTGAGGTCTTTTGTTTCCTTACTTCTTTGTTTTTTGAGTAGTTTATATATTCTATTTTTTTTTTTTTTTGGTCTTTTTTGAGACAGGGTCTCCCTGTAGCCCCAGTTGTCCTGGAACTCACTCTGTAGACCAGGCTGGCCTTGACCTCACAATCATCCACCTGCCTCTGCCTCCCAAGTGCTAGGATTAAAACTGTGCTCCAGCACACCCAGCTGAGTAGACTATATATTCTTGACATTAATGCTCTGTCAGATGTAACACTGGTGAAGATTTCCTTCCACTCTGTGGGTTTTCTATTCACTTCCTTGAATGTTTCTTTCACTGTACAGAAGCTTTTGAGTTTGATAAGTTCCCATTTGTCAACTGTTGACCTTATTTCCTGTGCAGCTGCTGTCTGATTTAGAAAGTCTTTTCCTATGCCTATGTCTTGTAGGTTGCTACCAACTTTTTCTTCTATCACCTTCAGGGTTTCAGATTTTATGTTGAGATCTTTGATCCACTTGGAGTTGATTTTTTGTACAGGGTGAGAGGGGTTTAATTTTGTTCTTCTACAAACGATGTTCCAATTTTGACAGACCATTTCCTGAAGATGCTATCCTTCCTCCATTGAGGTTTTTTTTGCCCCCTTGTCAAATATAAGGTGGCTGAAATTGTATGAGCTCAAGTTTGGATCCTCAATTTTGTTCCATTGGTCAATGGGTCTTTTTTTTGTGCTAGTACCAGGCTGTCTTTATGACTATGGCCCTGTACTATTGCTTGAAGTCTAGTAGAGCAATAAACTCTTAAAAACAAAAGTTGACACAGTTTCCTTCATTTTCTTTTGATCCTGAGAGCCAAAGATGTGACATACACAATTCAAACAATAGAATATTAAGTATTATGAAGACTTTAACTGTGTTTAAAGTATAACTTCCATATTCAACTATTTTTAAATGTTTTGCTTTCTCATTTTATAAATTACAACAACAAAAATATACAGTTTTAGAGTAAAATCACTCATTTTGAGTGAATCACAGTGTGTATGGAATTTTTGGGACAATAATCATCCTAATGAGAAGGACTGGAGATTATTTTATTATTAATAGATAATATTTTGACCCATTTATATAATTAGCCCAAAGCTATCATATAAAAGTCAATATTTTCCTTAGTTTATTTTCCTTTGAAATGTTCATTCCTCACATTGATATTGAAGAGATAGGAATCTAGTGCTCTTAGAAGTAGGTTTACTGTCAACAGGTTAGCCAATATATGCTTAGTAGACTGAGCCCAAGATATAGGGTAGACACAATGCATTAAAGCTTATGAAGATGTTTTTGAATATTATAAGAAACCTCTTTTTATAAGCTTTGCATCTCAGAAAACTGAGTTCTGGCACATCATTGTTGGGACACATATTGGCACTTGAAGAGGAACTCTGACCTGCCCTTGATCACAAAGGAAGGGGCCTTTTATTTGTTTTACCAGCATAACCTGACCCTTCTCTTCACCGTTACCAGAGATTTGGATTATACATGATGTTTTGAAATGAAAGAATTGGATTTGAAAAATGAAAAATGGTGGGGGAAGGCTTATCCATTTTAGTTGTGGATTTATTAAATAAATTTTGAGTTTCAAATTGAGCCAATATTGGATGTTTTAAATTCCATAAGATAACTTAGGAATCATGGGAATTTTATTTTTTTTATTTATTTATTTTTTTTTTTTATTTTTGTATGTGTATGAATGTACTGTCTGCATGCAGGTCTGTGCACCCGTGTCGTGCAATGCCGCGGAGGTCAGAAGAGGGTCTCGGATTCCCCTGGAACTGGAGTTCTCCTGGAATTGGAGTTACAGACGGTTCTTAGCCGCCATGTGGGTGCTGGGGATCGAACCCGGGTCCTCTGCAAGAGCGTCGGTGCTCTTAACCGCTAGGCTATCTCTCCAGCCCCCAAGGAATCATGGGAATTTTAGAACAAAGTCATATGACTTTAGCCTTGGTACAAAACTGTCTGAACTAAGAAGAATTTAATGTAAGAAAGATGCAGTGATTAGAGGTGAAGGAGTCAACCAAGACACCATTAAACTAAGAAGGTGTTATTGCACTTAGAGGTGGAAAGAATGAAAAGAAAATAATTCAGTTTAGAGTCATTGTTTTTCCCATGTGTTATCTGTGTTGAATTTTCGTGGCCACTCTGTTGTAGCCTGCCTTTGTGCTAGGTTATTTAGATGGATAGACACTAGCCAGGTAGAGTCACTGTAGGCATTTTAGGCTTCCTTTCATGCTATACCCTGTCTCAAATCTTCTGTAAATCTTGGTTTACCCATGTACACTTGAATTATTTCCACATTTGTGACACAGACACCACTGTTCTCCTGAACACATCAATTTGTTTTTAAAGATAGAGTATCCCAGGATACATTTGTGATATGAAACCTGAGGGAGCAAAAGTTGATTTTTAAAATATCCATGGTACTGTATCATTGCTTCTATTTTCCAAAACTGTTTTCTCTGTTGCTATATGAAGGTATTAATTTTAGCTATTTTATAAGATTATAGGGAGAAAGGAGAATGTAAATAAAATCCTTACTAGATGCTGCACATGTCTATAACTGTATAACCACAATCTTTTTTTTTTTTTTGTGAAAGGCTATTCTTTTGCAAGAATCATTGTACTTAAATCTAGTTTGGGGTGATGATGGATTTGGTCTTTTATAATGATTGTAAACAAAGTAACCATGAATCATATTTAATTGTACATTTATTTTAGTGAAGAAGAATATCCAAATGCTCTCTTCATTATGAGCTTACCACATAATCTTGCTGTGGTAGAAATCTATTTGGGAGGAACAACCTCCTCATTTTTCTTCAAATAGAATCAATACATGTGAGTGATTTCATTAGCTATGAAGTATTTCAGGGAAAATAAAGTGATGTATAGCATATAATATAATTTAGTATAGGCAAGGACTCTGAGACTAATAATGGGGTTGGGCTTTCCCTGGCTATCCCTGTATAATTTCTGTAGGTTGAGACTCATGTCTGTAAAGATGTACATGTCCTCTGCCTTCAGAAAAGCCACCATTTCCCAGCCTCAAGACTTTTCATCATTGCAGGTCTTTAATCATCACCCCTGATATGAAATATCATTTATTTACCTCAAGTAAAAAAAACACACATTTCTCTTTGAAATTTAGTGTAAACATTTTCCATAACACCTATCTCTTTTGTTATGTCTCTACAAGATTTTGATGTGCTTGCCACGAGTTCTTTCTCTGGCCACCTCTTTTGTGATTGTATTTCTGTAAAGCAATTAGCAATAATACAAAAGTTTTAGTTGTATTTTAATGAACTAAATAGATGTCAAGTATAGGTTTGGTAATAATCCAATATTATATTCTAAAGTACTAAGAAAATATTAATGTTTTCTGGAAGGCTGTTTCTGAGTATTGGTGTATAAATATGACTATCATAGTTCTGAAAATGAAATATTTTATGTTTGTGTTTATAAGCAAAAATCAAACTGAATAAAAATATAAACCAGTTATTTTTAATGGCTTTTATTAAATATTTCATATGATTACTTTGAGGTTATTTAGACATTCATGGAATATTCTGTACTTCACTTTTCAATTTCAATTTCTCTTTCTACACCTTCCCTTCTCCAGTTTAAAACTATCCCCTTTGAAGTCTGTCATTTTGGTTTTCTTATAGGGATCTTATGAAATAGCTGTGGATGCTTAGAGAAATTACCATGAGGCATGTTTTTGCATCAGGAAATGTGTGTATTTCGCCTACTTCTCCCCTTTAAGGTGTGTATAGCAAATACAGAAATGGTGTAGTCCCTCTTTGATCAGTCTGCATCATAGAGTTAGGTTGCTTCTCAGAGCTAGCACTTCTTAATAGATTTTTCAGAGCTTCTCAATTACCTTATTTGAATCTCTTAGTTTTAGATTTATATAAATGGGCCCTTGAGATCATTTTGTTCCCTCAATCAATGGAGATCAACCCCAAGCAATTTCTGAAGGTCAGAGCCTGATAATATGGAGTTACATCCAGAAAGCATGTCCCCTGACACCTTGTATGTTGCCCATTTTGTACTATATATCCTCTGAGTCTGATCAATAAACTATTCCCTGTTGACATTCATGAGTCACTCAAATATTGAAGATAATGTAGCAGAGTGGCTGTTTTGTAGAGCATCCACCCAGAAATTAAGATAACAGAAGGTGTTTCCTTCTAACATGCTTTGTGTGAAATTTATTTTACAACAGGAGAGGTTTTTTTTATATATATTTTGATTTATTCTCAGTTTTTTTTTATAGTCAATTGATTGACATACACTCTGAGTAAATCAGGGGCTGGAGATGAACCCTGGAAGAGAAAGAATTATTTCATTCTTATTCAGAGTGAACAGAGCATGCAGTGGGCTATTTTCCTCAGGGATCTCAAATCTGTTGTTTTTGTAGTTAATAATAGTTTCGTCTTCACATAGACTACAAAACTTTATAGAGGTTAAAACTTTCACCACACAAGGATGGCTGTTTGTTCACCACACACTGCCAGGTAAACTTTAATGGAAGCACTCAAGAGATTTAATACTTTAATCTTACAGAAGTAAATTTTCCCTGGTAAAGTTGTACCTGGATTTTGAATATTTCTCAGCGGCTAGGCTTAGAATTTAAAATGTGTTAGAACTCCTCTTGGGCAGAGAACATCTGCTGGGTTATAATCTAAAAAAATGGAATCAGACAAAGATGAGGTCTGTGACATGTGCTCTACTAGAACCAAGGTGAGAACCAAAGCTCAGGTGAGTTCACCTTGACATGCTGATCAGGACAGGGGTCTATGAAAATGGCTTTGCTAAGACAGCTGCCCTTTTCCTTCAGAGCCCTGCTCTCCTTCTTTACAGCTCAATTTATGGAGTTTTTTAAAAAAATTTATTTATTATTTTTATGTGTATGAGTGTACTCTCTGCATGTAGGTTTGTGCACCCGTGTTGTGCAGTGCTGCGGAGGTCAGAAGAGGGTGTTGGATTCCCCTCGAACTGGAGCTAAAGGCGGTTCTTAGCTGCCATGTGGGTGCTGGGAATCAAACCCGGGTCCTCTGCAAGAGCAGTTGGCACTCTTAACCACTGAGCCATCTCTCCAGCCCCAATTTATGGAATCCTTTGGTATCACAAGCATGTACCCCATTGTCTGAACTCCATGACCATTTCCACTTGATAGATACTCCCTCTCAAGTTTAAGGTTAAGTACGGCATGTTTTGTCAAATAAAAATTGACCGAGGAGGTCAGGTGGCGAAAAAGTAACCACATTAACATAGGAAAAAGAGATATGAAATTAAAGTTAGGAATTTCAAATCCAAACATTTCTTCATCCAACTCTGATTTTAAGCAAATTTCTCAGTGTGCCCTATATCTCCTCTTTGTATTTGATATAACAGCAATTCCCATCTTTTTTATTCAGTTTTTTTTTCCTTTTAGAAGTTAGGGGTTTTATGTGGGTCACATCCTATGCAGAATAAGTTGTTACAGACGTACTAGTTCTTTTTCTATTTTCTTTTTTGAGTGGAGAGATGCATTGATTTGCCAAGTATTTCACAAACTGTGCAGCTTAAACAATGTAAATTGTGTCCTCTTTCTGGGTGCTCTCAGTCTAAATTCAGCTTGGTTTGTTCCATCTGAGAGGTAGGAATATCTGTTCCTGTCTTTCCTGGAGCTTGCAGTACTTTGTGGATTCCATTCTCATCTTCTCATCTTCACATAACATCTCCCCCGTCCGTCTCTATCGAAATCAATGATTCCTTAAATAAGACCCTAGTCGCACTGTATTAACGACCCCCCCTTCTCCAGTGTGACCTCTTCGCTGACACTAGTGCTTTGTATTTCCTGTAGCACTTGATTTTATACTGTGAAATTACTGTTAGTTTTAGTGTTTCTATTTCAGTGTTTGTGTTCTCTTTAGAAACAAAACCCTGCTTCCTAATAAGATAAGCATTGAGTAGTCCTGAATTCTGTAAGCTATGTCAGAGATAATAAGAACACTACCACGTTCTTCGTTGCCTTTGGAGATTCTCAGAACAAAGTCACCAAACCTGATCATTGTTTTCATGTTTCTGGTGTTCAGAGAATTCCATTGGCATTATTTCAATTAAACCAGCATAGCTACCATTTTCACTCAGAAATGTGGAAATCTGGGCGTGCTAATTATAATATGCCAAGGTATCCTTTGATGATTGAAACCACCTGGAGTAGATTTTACCAAAGGAAAAAAAAAAATATCTGTTTCTTAGATAGAATGATTCCTACCCTGTCGTCCTGTTGCTTTAAAAATGGGTGTAGGTAGGTTTTGTCTCCTTGCAAGAAACCCATGGAACCATAGAGGAAGTCCTATGTGAATAGACGCCCCCAGTCATGTTTATAATTGTTGTCATATGTTTTTGACTTCTGCTGTCCATGAGTGTTGGCCATTGCTGGCCTAGGAATATGGATAGCTCAGTACTAAAGCTTGCCCTGCAAGTGTGAGTTCTGGAGTTTGGATCACTCTTACCCATGTGAAAAGCTGGATGAGAATGGCAGACATGTGTAATCCTAGCTCACCAGAGTTAGAGAAGGGAATTTCTCCTCAGAAGCTTGCTAGCCAAGACACCGAGCTCTGTGTTCAGCAAGAGCCTACCTTGAAATTATGTAGGAAGCTTCTCCACAGCACCCTCCTGCTAAGGGAAGGGGAGTAGAGTAGCCACTTGCGATCACCATGAGGTACTGACCCCTTGACGTAGAGGTCAGTTGGTTACTTTTGTAACCCAACTGAAAGGTACTTCCAACACAGGTCCTTAGCCTGGGAAGCAGAATGCTTCCCATCTGGCCGTGCTATCCCACCTGCCCCCAAACTGCTGGTCTCTGGACAGGAATTTCAGGCTGATGGCTGATGGTTGATGACATATCTTCAACCTACACCCAATCACAATTCACTCCACAGGTTGGTGACCTGATTGGTCTCCATCCAACCCCACACTAGCTTACCAGGTTGGTGATCTGATAGATCCTGATCCAACCCACTAGCCACCAAAACTTGAAATCCAGGCTTGTATGCGTGCAAAATAATGAACATGGAATTCTGTGTAATGATGGTAATGGAGAATTTGATTTATTGATGCCTACAAATCACTTTTATAAGCAAAATGACGTCATTTCCCAGAGCCAATCACAGACCCCCCTCCTCCCCCCAGTCTCGCACCACTGTATACTGCTGCTCTACCTAGCATCATGTGCCTGGGCCACATTGCTCCTTCTTGGGGAGGGGTCAGAGGAATCCCATTACTTCCACGTTGCACCCTCAGGGATGCTAGCTGAAAACCAGCCCCTAATTCAAATGGGATCTTCCCACAAAATTATACTGTGGCGAGCAATTCAGAAAGAAACCCAGTGCCAACCTCAGGCTTCCGCACACTAGTGAAAACACGTCCAGATGAATCCCAGCACACATGGATACCACATGCACATACCTAGGTTGAAAACAAAGAATCAAAATCAGTGGCTTTGTGCGTGAAGCTCTATGTTGAACTGTGCTTTATTTTTCTAAGTCGCTCCACCTGTGAAGAAACTTATTCTATTGCTCATCTAATGAATTACTTTAAACTGGGAAGGGTTGAAATATGCACATTTATTAACACACAGTTTTCATGAATCAGGAGTACATGCTCAGCATGGATCACTGAACAGGGTCTCACAAAGAACAAAGCAGTGTTTATGCTAGGTCTCGGTCTCTCTCTCTCTCTCTCTCTCTCTCTCTCTCTCTCTCTCTCTCTCTCTCTCTCTCTCTCCTATACAAAAAAGCCTGTATCCAAACTCCTTCAAGCTTTTGACAGAAATGAACTCCTTGTTACTGTTGGTTTGAGGTCTTTTTTTTTTTTTTGCCAACTATTAACTTCTCATTTCTCTCAAGCATAGGTGATCTGAATTCTGTCTATGAATTTGCTGGTCAAGATATTTTATATATATTAAGTCATTTAACACTGGTCTTTCTGTGCATTATCAGTGCCTCTAGAGCAATATTTCTTATACTTTCATGGCTTTGATTATCAAGAATAATTTGTTAACATATTGTTAAGAATATCAAATTAAAACAATAAAAGTATAATTTAAATCTCACCTCACGATAATGACAAGATGATACATGTAAAGGTTCACCATAGAGTCCTAAATTATCCTTAAGTGATGACTTAACTATCTATTAGATACAAATTATAAGCTTTTATCAGGTGATTTCTAAATAGTAAAATAACATGTGAATTTTACCTTCTGTTCTTATTTTATGCACTTATTAATCAAACTTGAATAATTTTCTGAAGAATAAATTTATTAATTGGCTCAAAGAAAATTATTTCAGATAAAATGTAATCTGTAAAGCACTTATTTTATGTGTAGTATTTTATAACCATTGTCCATGGTAAATACTGCAGACAACAATGTACAGAATCATTTATTCATATATAATTTGTGAATTAAAACAGAAATGTGTAATTTCTTATCAGAAGGTGAACCAAGAATGAAGACTACGAATTAGGATTCAAAGTCTTGGATTCCAGTTATACAAATTAGATTATTCTTGCATAAAACAGACTTTACAACTTAAGCATATTAGTCTTTATATATTGAATTGATCTACTACTATTCAAGTATTTGTCATACAACTCTGGATAAAAACAAATCTATGAGCAGGCGTGGTGGTGCATTTCTGTAGTCCCAGTACTAGGGAGGCATAGGCAGGTAGATCTCTGTGATTTCAAGCCCAGCCTGGTCTACATGGGGAGTTCCAGGACAGCTGTGGCTACAGGGAGACCCTGTTTCAAAAAGGCAAAAAAAAAAAGTCCCTGCATCTTTATTTTGAAATTGACAAAAATGTTTGATCAGTGGGACTATAGAATTGTGTTCATTTGGGGAGTAAAGTCCATACAGAAGTTATGTGTGTTTAGGTTGAAGCAAGTAGAAAATATGTTGGTATTACAAATTTGTCCTGCAGGTTCTGACACACCCACATACAGCTGAGAATTGTGTTGATGGGCCTGCAAGACAGCTCAGTGAGTAAAAGTACTGGCTGCACAGGCAGATGACCTGATTTCCATCTCTAAAACCCATGTAAAAATGCATGGAGAGGGGCAGCATATCTTACAACCTCTTCTGACCTCTGCTGACACTGCATGACGTGGGTGCACTTACATACATGCAGGCAATACACTAATACACATAAAATAAAAATAACAAAGCATCATTAAAAATACATTATTATTTTATGATGAAAGGAGTGAAGTGACACAGTAGAATTGTTCTCTGACCTTTATATGCATTCTTGGGTACATGCATGTCTGCACATATATACATACACATCTATACATAATAATAATAATTCATAAATTTATAAAGAATGATGCTGAGGTTTTGCATACTTTACTTCACACCTCTTTCCCTTGGCTAATCAGTTTTATAAATCACTTTGTCTGTGATTAACCAAAATTTGATTATTCTCAGAGCATAAAAGCCATAAATCTTTCTCATTATTTTGAAAATAGTGAAAATCACAAGATACAGAAAAAAACATAGGAAAGAGTAGAGGGGACTGGTGTGTCTGTGTTTTGGAAAATTTTGTTTTGTTCTTATTGTTCTGAGGCAATTCTTTTGCTATCCTTGGACTTCTTTCTTTGTGTTTCATTTACTGTGCTATGGACCTATTGGGTCTTGGAAAAGTAGAAACAATGTTATATGCTAAAATTTGTGGTACAAACTGCAGTCTAAATGACATATTTTATGTCTGATGGACAGACAAGAAATACAGATATGAAAAGTTCTCTTTGATCCTAAGGGCAATGTCTTGCTTTATAAGAACATCTGCTGTTTGTAGAAGAAGTAAAATAAAGTATTAATCACTACATAAAATAAATCTTTATTTATCCTATGTGATACATCCAAATTGTTGGCTGTCTTCACCCTAGTAGCATTGAATGTATGAATCTGTGTGCATACATGTACATGATAAATAGATTTGATACATTTATTTAAAATTGCTTCTTTTTTAATACCACAGTAGTTCAAAAGGATTGTAAAAATTGTATGCCAAATAATATTTCAGGGACAGAATATCTCAAATCAAAGCCGGGCATGGTGGCCCACGTGTTTAATCCCAGCACTGGAAGCAGAAGCAAGCAGATCTCTGGGAGTTCAGGGCCAGCCTGGTCTACATGGTGAGCTCCAGGTCAGCTGGGACTAAAGGGAGACCCTGTCTCAAAAATACCAAAAAAATAGTGTGCCAAATATTATTTAAGGGACAGAATATCTCAAATCAAGCAATGCTTATGCTATTTCTTATCATAAGAAATTGTCTTATATAAATTGTCCATCAGCAAGTAGATATTTTCTGCACAGTCTGAGATGGAGTTTGGACTAGAACAAATCTGTATTGATAACCTGAGACTTATATACCCCTTGAGACCAATTACAAAGGTTCACAAGTTTGTTTTTATTTTTATTTCTCCTGATGCCTTTTTAATGAGGCCTCTTTGTAAGCAGGGAGCATGAAGCTTTCCTGTTGGAAAACTGTCTGCTCCCTTCAGCCATTTATTACTAATACATCTGGGACAAGACTTATAAATTAAATATTGGGAAAATGTACTTTAGGAGAAAAAAGTAGTAAGAGGTATAATTTATAATTCTCGTTTAGGGGATATCATGCCAGCAGTTCCTTAATGGAAGGATACCAGGAAACACTCTCGGAAGCACAGTAAGTTTGGTGCAATAGGTAGAAAAGTAGGAGTTCTTTGGCATGTGCATAGATTAGCTTATCTAATAAACTGTGATGATGGAAATTCTCTACTTCTCCACATCAATGATGGCCTGGAAAATGAAGAACAGAAATGGCCTGTTAATATATGTTATTGCCAAATTCATCCATTTGACAAAAATACCTTCCCTGTCAGCCTCAAATGGAAGTAGTTTTACCAAGATTAGTGCCACAGAAGATTTTAGGAAATATTTTTGTCATCTTATCATTGTCTAGATACTATAGATTAGACAAGCCTTGTCTTCTTGTGGCCTTCCTAAAGTTTCATAATTTTTAAAATGTTTCATTTTGGAGAAAATTTTGAATATTTTTATTGAAATTTTTGTATTTCATACACAACATCTTAATCATTGGAGAATTTTTACAAAGTTTATTTCAACATTTATGTACATAGTTGTTAGTATTTCAGCATGAAAATCTCCTTAGCTATTCAGTTAGGTTGTGACTCCATGTTTTAAAAATATCCTTTACATTTATATTACTACAGAAAGCAGGACAATTGCTGAATTTAAGCACCTAGGGTTTGGAGGAACAAAATTAGAGCTTTAAGGTCAACTTCCAAAAAGCTTATAAATCCTCAGAAAATTATATTCTTCCATTTTATTTACTCAAATGGTTTCCCCTATTTTAAAATCAAGTCATTTTTAGTTGTCATATAAATTCTTTGTAATAGTTCCATATAACAATTTATAAGAAAAAATAAAACCATTAAACATGAATTTATAACTATGTGGTCAATATTTTCAGATTCTGTTACAATCATATTTGTTTAATTTCTTCAAGAATGATTAGGATGCACTTCAGCAAGAATTTCAAAGATATAATCAAGTGTGTACCATAATCAACATATATCTAGATACCTCTTAAAGCATGGATATGTTATAAAAATATATTCTACACATATATTCATATATGATATTATATCTATAATATAAAACATATAGAGAATAATATACTATATGCATTGGATAATTGAGACCAATATATACTGGGATGATATCTTGGACTTTCTCATGAAGTATCTTGAGTAATATGGCTTGGTTGATGTCTATCACCATATCATGATAATATTCCATTGATGCACTGATAAAACTCTTAGTATTTTATCAATGGGTTAGCAACAAATATTAATCTCATAGTTTAGTCAATGAATTTTGGTCACTGGTATTATTCTGGTTCATGCTGGTTTTAGTGTATGATACACAAAGAAATGCAAATCAAGACAACATTCAGATTAAATCCTCCTCAAGGATGAAGGCCAATTATTAATAAAACAAAACACTGGGTTTTGAAGACATGTCTCAATGTTTAGAACCCTTCTGCTCTTGCAGAAAACTTGGGTTCTATTCCCAGCAAATGCATGATGGCTCACAACCATCTGTAATCCAGTTCCAGGGAATCCAATGGCCTCTTCTGGCCTTAACAGACAATGCACAATTGTGATGCATGTGTATACAAGTAGTCAAACACATATACAAAACTAAAATATATTTTATAAAAACGAGTTTAAGGTAGCACTCTGATACTCTGCTGGTAGGAATATAAACTAGTCCAAATCCTATGAAAATGTTTGGAGTTTTCTTTAAAACACTAAAAATAGATCTAACACATGACACAGCTATAATCCTCTTGGGTATTTATTCAAACACCTGCAAGTCAAAATATTACAGAGATACATTCACATCAGTATTTATTGCAGCCAATTCATGGACCCACCATATTGAACAAATTAATCCATTCTCAGAAAGGCAAATGTTTGGTGAGTTCTCTCACTTGCAGTTCCAAGATTTTATATAATCATAGAAAATTAATGTATCAATTACGTATTAAACAAAATAGAAGTGAGATTGTTTAGCAGCACAAAGGGGAATAAACAGAGGAAGAGACAGTAGGAGAAGTGAGGTCCCAAGGAACAGGGTAAAAGGAAACATGTTCAACATATAGTATATTCTTGTAAGAAAATTTAAGAACAAAAATAAAATAATTAATGATACACATTCAATCATTTTTCTTTAATTTATGTTTTTCTTTATAAAATACACTCATGGTGAACATAACAAGGCAAAAGTCCCTCTGGTGAACTTTGTGGCAGACATTGAAAAATCTGTGCTGACAGCATGTCTATAATTTATCCTTTCGACAACATTTACAGTTGGAAAAGAATAGAGTATTCTGTAAGATCACAGTTTTTATATGAAGATGATTACAGAGTCAGAATAATTCCACAAGACTTCCATCTTCTAACCATCTCTTGAAATTAATGAAAAAAGACAATGACCTCATATTCATTCAATTTTGTCACACCAGACCGTGGAAATAGAAAGCAATATAAAATTAATTCTTTCTCTTGTCAGTGTAAAATTATAATTGCCCATTTTTCTCGCCTCAAGGTATATTTGAAGATAACCTGTTCTCCACCTATTTTCCTATTCCATATCACAATCATGGAATGCAGAGCCCATTTCATGTTAATGGTCAAATTAACCCTCAGTAGAAAGCTATTGCTAGGTCAGAAGGGTCCTGAAGATAATATCAATACTGGACAATAATTTCAGACATATTTCAGCATCATTTCTTTTTTTCATCTTTTCGAAAAAGGGTCTCCCTGTAGCCCTAGCTGTCCTGGAACTCACTCTGTAGACCAGGCTGGCCTTGAACTCACAAAGATCCACCTGTCTCTGCCTCCCGAGGGCTAGGATTAAAGGCATGTGCCGCCACGCCCGGCTTCAGTATTATTTCTTTAGAATATATCTCCTTTACTGAGATATCAAAAACCAAAGGTTGAGCTGCTTATTCATGTGAATAAGCTTAGGGCAAAGGACCCTTTTCTATTTTCATACTGAAAAAGCAGTACCATCTTCCTGACTACAGAATCATGGTCAAGCAGAGTGAAATACTATTTATACTAGATTTTTTAATATTATAATGTCATGGCTCATCCTAAGTCCCTGCATTGGTCCTCTGTCACTTTTGTAATTTCAGAATGAGCACCGCATTAATACACATGGGTAAGTTCTGTGTCTGTCTATTCAACTAGACTTGTCATGTAAAACAGTCCACATTTAGCCTGCAAAGCCATCTCATGTGATTATTATTTAGTCAACTTGCAAACTGACATGCAGATGCATATCTATTTCTTCAGAAATGATGCAGTATTTATTTAATGAATCTATAAAAATATGGAATAAAATTAAAGATATAATTAAACTCATTTAAGGATGAGAAGACAGAATTTTAATACTTAAGATTTGAAATAATAACCTTGTGTATTTTATTCTTTAGGTTTTTTTTTTACACAAAGAGTTTGATTTTGGGGAAGTTTTTAATAGAATTTTGGTGTATTTCATATAGAACATCTTAATCAACTTTATACCCCCTTCCCCTTTGGCCTACACACACTGGAATTCATACATTATGTCACATGTTTTAAGGCCTATTATGTAAAATGTAGAGTTAGTTTCCTTGGTCATTCCTCAATGTGAGCTCATCAACTGGGGTCTACTAAGCCTATCTAGAGTCCTCCCTTTAAGAAGATTAGCTCTTTGTTACTCACCAGTAATCAGCTGCCAATAATTCTTCCACTAATATTGGGGCCCGTTGCCAATTTCCACAGTTCTGTGCTGGGTTTTTGTCTGCTTGAGTTTGGATGGGTCTTGTACATGATGACAATATTGCTTCAGGTTCACATGAGCAAGGTCCCAGCAGACTGTAGGACTCTATTTTCATATGGTCATTCTCCTCCTCCCTGGCTTTTATAACCTTTCCACCACCTCTTCTACAATGGTCCCTGAGTCCTAGGTGAGTGGAGTTTAATACTGGAGTCCTGTCCAAGGACCCACACTCTGCAAACTCTTATTCTCTATGCTTGGCCATTTTCAACCCTTTGTGTTCCTTGTCCTCTGTTGCATGAGGGAGCTTAATTATGAGATGTATGAGGTACATTGTTGTCCTCTTGGCTCCTCGTTCTATGTTCTGTGAACCTTAGTTGTAGAGCTTGCATTGTAGAGGTGCCATTTAGGCTTCAACAATCCAGAGACATTTTTTTTTGTGTGTGACCAGTTGTGGAACTCTATAATAACCTCTGTTGAAAAAGAAGCTTCTTTGATGGGTGGCGATGGGCATAATTGTTTGAAAATATAAGGTACATATTTTGCATATAATAAACTACATTTACCTAGGGATGTGACAGCCTTGGGGTTTTCTCTAAGATCTATGACCTCTCCAGCCATGTGTATTTGGCTCTGTTTATAGTACCACACACAAGTTTATTGAGTGGGTTTTAAGTTCAAGTATTTAGCTGTCGACTACCCCCAAGATAAAAGTGCCACTAAGGCACCAATATTGTCAGCTTGCCATCAGTGACGGAGGCTACTAGGGCTTGAAGCTGGGGTTGAAAATTAATTGATGCTCTCCCTTAGCATCTTACATAGAGCTCTGCCAAGCTATGAGAACTTCAGAGGAACTGGCTTCCAGGTCATTTCCAGCTCCTTTGCTCCAAACCTTGTTTCTGAACTGTGTCCTGTTTTCAACAAAACAGTCTTTATGTTCTGGGAAATCATCAAGGGCTGAGGTGTTACTAAGAATAACAAAAGAAAATTCAAATGGCCTTCCTTAAACAGTAAGCCTTTTCTTTTTGAGAGCATGCTTGAAAGAAAGATATGTTCGACATGTAGGTGTGTCATACTGTTATTTAAATTGAAAAATCATTTTTGGGAATATTTTTTTCATGACAAGATATATTTCTATATAAGGCCATGATTTTTTTCTTTTTTAGTATTTTTGAGACAGGGTCTCCCTTTAGTCCCAGCTGGCCTGGATCTCACTCTGTAGACCAGGCTGGCCTTGAACTCCCAGAGATCTGCCTGCCTCTGCCTCCCAAGTGCTAGGATTAAAGGCGTGCACCCACCAAGCCCGGCATATAAAGCCATGATTTTAAGAATAATAATGTTTATGTAAACGTGTGTGCAACGTGCAGGTTCCTATGTCCAAGTATGTATGCATATGCAGGTGTTCATGCCTGTGCACATAGATGGTTGTAAAGACCAGAAGGCAACTATCCACTTTGCTTGTGATTTTAATTCTCACTGGCCTGGAATTTGCTAATCCCGCTAGGATGACTGAACAGTGAGCCCCAGGAATCTGCTTATCTCTGCATTCCCCTCCTCCCCCTGGGATTAAAAAAGCACACCTCCCAGGTTCAATCCCCAGCACCCACATGGCGGCTAAGAACTGTCTGAAACTCCAATTCCAGGAGAACTCCAGTTCCAGGGGAATCCAACACCCTCTTCTGACCTCCGCGGCATTGTACGACACGGGTGCACAAATCTACATGCAGACAGTACATTCATACACATAAGAAGAAAGAAAGAAAGAAAGAAAGAAAGAAAGAAAGAAAGAAAGAAAGAAAGAAAGAAAGAAAGAAAGAAAGAAAGAAAGAAAGAAAGAAAGAAAGAAAGAAAGAAAGATGGAAGGAAGGAAGGAAGGAAGGAAGGAAGGAAGGAAGGAAGGAAGGAAGGAAGGAAGGAAGGAAGGAAGGAAGGAAGGAAGGAAGGAAGAAAAAAGCACACCTCCACACTGGGCTTCTTTATATGGAAATTAGTTCCTTGTGTTTGTAAAGTAAACACTTTATGGACTGAACCATCTCATTCTAAGAAGAGTACATTTAAATTGTTTCTCTGAGTGTTAGTGATGTTATAATGGTAAGGCGTTTTACCTTTTTTTAAATGTTTGATGTCATAAACTCATTTTTTGTTTGCTTGTAATTTTTATTGACATTTTTGCAATTTTTATACAATATAATTAGATGATATTTAGATCCCTTCCCTCACGTACACCACCACTTACTGTCCCCCACTCAATTTTATAAACTCCACCATATATACAATACCTCCTTCAGAGCCTGATTTTAAACCGGCAACTGGCCAATTGGCAGAGAACAAGAGCCTGCAGTGTGTTCCTCCCTTAATAAAACATCCCTTTCACACTTTTGCCTCCCAAGACTTAGGAGACATTGTGGAAGAAGGTATAGAACAACTCAGTTTTTAATGCACTTAGGTTTCAGTCATCTAGCTTGTGTCCCTACCATCAGCTGGAGCTACAGGGAGATCCTGTCTCAAAGAAAACAAAAAATAGAAAAAAAATAAGTGAAAGACAATATCAGCAAAAAGTTGGCAACAAATAATGGTGCTATATATGCATTAAATAAATATATAAATTAAACATATGTTAAATATATAAATTAAGTAATTATCATTGGCTCAGAATTCAAGTGCCTATTTTTTCATTCATGTATTTTTTCTTTTTGAGACAGGGTCTCCCTGTAGCCCCAACTGGGGGTCACTCTGATCACTCTGTGGATGAGGCTGGCCTTGAACTTACAGAGATCCATCTGCCTCTGCCTCCAAAGTGCTAGGATTAAAGGTGTGCACCACCATGCCTGGTAAATTCATATATTTTTATATAGATATCCTGTTTATGTATTCTGAAATAAAATATATTCTCAAAGATAATTAAACATGGAGCCTAAATGTTATCTGTAAGATAATCAAGTTCTATTTTCCTCATAGTTATTTACATCTAGACTTCAAATAACAGACTTTTCATTAAAGTTTTTCTAGAATATGGAAAGAACAAAATCTTCAAGCTTCCTTTTATAAAGATATTACATTAAAAGAAAGATATGCTATGAATAACAGAAAAAAATATTTCAAATCAATTATACTTGTGAACATAGTTTCAAGAATTCTAACTTAAATAATCAACTGTACTTTAATGTACGTGTACATTAATAGAAGAGTACTAGTGAGTATCTAGTGAGCTTTGGTTAAAATTTGGGACTATTTTAAAACTGGGAATTAATTTCATTTTCATATTATCACTATTTTCAACATTCTAATAAAATACAAGTATCAGCTTAATCACTTTCTACTTACTTAAAAAAGATTTATTTCATTTTATTTTATGTATATGTATATATGGCAGAGTGTATGTCTATGTGCTACATGTAAGCAGGTGTCCATGGAGGCCAGAAGAGGGCATTAGATGCCCTGGAAATAGAATGACAAGAGGTTGTGAACTGCCTCATGTGGGTGCTAGGAACTGAACTTGGGTCCTTTGCAAGAGGAGCAAGTACTCTTAACCACTGAGCCCTCTCTCTAGCTCCAACTTTGGTGGCTCTCTTAAAGAGAAGAAGTAGTTTAAATCAGGTAGTTACTGTATTCTGATTCTGTTTATTGAAAGCGTGCCTGGTAGAAATATCTTACAGTTTGAACTTCGCTCCTTTGTTGCATTCATAACTGGCAAGGCAGCCTTGTCCTGGGGCCCCCATGTGCAGCTGTGTTAGTATGAGTAACCATTCCAGGATCAACTTTATTTTGTAAACATGTGACATTTTTGATGTTTAAGGGCCCCATGATGTTTTACCTTCATCACATTCATATTATCCTTGTACAAGAAACATAATGGCCAGAGACTCCTTGTAATATATGTGAAATTTATGGAATTCCAGGTTAAGGATCAGCTTTTGCAAGAATGGGGAGTTTCACAACAGTACCAGGTATGGTTAATTGTCGGTGCCTTTATAAAGTCATAACACTTTCAAGGAGAGGGGTATGCTGGTTCATTTTATAAGAAAATATAAAATATAAAATAAAATATAAAAATAAATATAAAATAAATATGTCATTCATTTAGGTGCTGTGCTGAGTATAAAAACATAGCAGTTTTTTTGATTCCTAAATATTTCTGTGTAACTGAAGCTTTGGTTTTGATGATCTGTTGGCTTCTTTAGCCTCTTCCTTCTTAAATCTTTTTCTCTTTCTATTAACAACAACATTTATATGGGCCTTAAAACCTTCATGTACACTAAGATTACATACTCTTTCTCTTGGCCTTTCTTGTTTCCTTTAAATTTTAGTTTTGGTTTATGTCATTTACTCTCTTTTTAGGATCCTGAATTTCACTCCCTGTCTTCCCATCAGTTCAAACTCTGCCAGCTTAACAATGAGCTATAAATGATGTTTATAGGTCTGTATTCTAACATCATTAGTTACATAGTGGGTTTCAATACCAAGGCAAATTAGGTCAAGAGATTCAATTGTTCTGTAATGGTAGCTTTAAATAGAGAAATAAGATACCAATTCAGATTCCAGTGTGTCTTGTTCTTGTAGAGTCAGAAACCCAGTAGGAAGATAGGCTAAAAGAAAATGTTAAGCAGAGAATGAGTTTATTTATTAATATTAGCTTCTTTTAATTTTGAGCTAAATCTTCTACACTGTTGATTTCATATCGTGTGGCACATGTATCTTTAAAAATGGGGGCTGGAGAGATGGCCTAGTGGTTAAGAGCGCCAACCGCTCTTGCAGAGGACCTGGGTTCAATCCCCAGCACCCACATGGCGGCTGAAACCGTCTGAAACTCCAGTTCCAGGAGAACTCCAGTTCCAGGGGAATCCGACACCCTTTTCTGACCTCCGCGGCATTGCACGACACGGGTGCACAAATCTACATGCAGACAGTACACTCATACACATACAAAAATAAATAAAATTAAAAAAAAAATTAAAAAAAAAATAGGACCAGCTGGGTGTGGTGGCATATGCCTTTAATCCTAGCACTTGGGAGGCAGAGGCAGGCAGATCTTTGTGAGTTCAAGGCCAGCCTGGTCTACAGAGTAAGTTCCAGGACAGCTGGGGCTACAGGGAGACCCTGTCTCGAAAAGACAAAAAAAATATAATAATAATAATAATAATAATAATAATAATAATAAAGACCATTGGAATGGAAGGTTTCTAGATTGTGTTTCCATAAAACCCTGATTAGATGTGTGGGGTTATGTGCCTTTGTTGGTTGTTGCTACTTTTGTGACCTTGAGAACTTTATCTGATTTGTGCCACCAGATATTCTATCTTTAGAGGGTGAGAGTATCTGCCTATGTAACATGCAATGTAAAGATTCACTTTTTAAAATTTTATTTATTTCTGTATGTGTATGAATGTACTGTCTGCATGCAGGTTTGTGCACCCGTGTCATGCAATGCTGGGGAGGTCAGAAGAAGGTGTCAGATTCCCCTGGAACTGGAGTTCTCCTGGAATTGGAGTTTCGGACGGTTCTCGGCCGCCATGTGGGTGCTGGGGATCAAACCCGGGTCCTCTGCAAGAGCGGTCAGCACTCTTAACCGCTAGGCTATCTCTCCAGCCCCCTAAGATTCACTTTACCTACATGTAGACAGTACATTCATACACATACAAAAATAAATAAGATTTTTAAAAAATTTTAAAAAAGAGACTCACTTTTTATTGTTAAGTATTTGTATGTGTGTGGAGTGAATACGCAGTTGAATACAGGTATCTGGAGATGCCAGAATAGGGCATCAGACCCTCTGGAGTTGGCATTACAGGTCATTTCCAGCCACACAGAATGGTTGCCAGGAAGGTTGTCCGCTGGAAGAGCAAGAATCCCTCATAACTGCTGAGCTATCACCACAGACCCCAGGGACTCTGATTTAAGTATACAGAAATAATAGTGCATAAGTGGGCCACACCATTCTGAGCTACAAATGAGCAAATTGACAAATTGGAGAAGCGAATTTTCCACACTGCTTGCTATGCTCCTTTGCAGGGTATGAATATTATGGCATGCATTCTTCTCACTCGAGTTCTTATTATGAAAAGCCTGTGTGGGTCGAACAATAAGAAAACCCAAAGTGATTTCTAAGGTACTGATTTTTTTTTTCTTTTTTTATTGAAGTTTTGTGCATTTCACACATTTCTTAATCAGATTTAGAGCCGTTCCGGATTTTTTTTTTTTTTTTTTCTGTATGTGTATGAATGTGCTGCCACGGAGGTCAGAAGAGGGTGTCGGATTCCCCTGGAACTGGAGTTCTCCTGGAATTGGAGTTTCAGACGGTTCTCGGCCGCCATGTAGGTGCTGGGATCGAACCCGGGTCCTCTGCAAGAACGGTCGGCGCTCTTAACTGCTAGGCCATCTCTCCAGCCTCCCGTTACGGATTTTTTTTCTATTTTTTTTATTCATTTTATTTATTTCTGTATGTGTATGAATGTACTGCCTGCATGCAAGTCTGTGCACCCTTGTCGTGCAATGCCGCGGAGGTCAGAAGAGGGTCTCGGATTCCCCTGGAACTGGACTTCTCCTGGAATTGGAGTTTCAGAAGGTTCTCGGCAGCCATGTGGGTGCTGGGGATCGAACCCTGGTCCTCTGTAAGAGCAGTCGGCGCTCTTAACCGCTAGGCCATCTCTCCAGCCCCTCGTTAAGGATTTTTAAGACTCGAAGCTTGCTTCCTTTTCCAGACTGATCACAGTTTGGTATGAAACCTTTGCAACCGAACGTTTTAACATTATTCAAGCTATAAGTGGGGACGTTATCTCCTGCATCTGTTCCCATCAGATGTATATTTGTGTTAGGCCACATAAAGGTACGCTTGCTTTTCATAACTTGTGTTCTCCACTTCCTCTCTCCCTTTTCTCATCAATACTGAAACTGTTTACTTCATTACAAGCTGAACAAAAATAGCAATAGCATATTTTGAGATGGATTAAGAAACTGACATCCCGGTCTCATAATCTCAAACAAACATATCCACAAATAATAATAAATTTAGAAGCCTATATAATCATGTTTATGACTTTCCAACAGACCTACTTAAACAAATAAACAACAGAAACCCAGAAAACCTTAAGTACAAAAAATTAGAGTTTAGCTTCCTAAATGTAATATCCTTTGACCACACAGTACAGCAAATATATCCCTTGGTATTTACCAATGGAGTTAAAAACTTACATCTGCCCTATAACCCACACATGACCGCTTATAGTAACTTCATTTATAATTTCCCAAGTTCGAAAGCAGACAAGATGCTCTCTAGAAGGTGGTGGGCAGAAATACTTTGGTTTATAGATGAAATGGAGTAATAGTTCATAAAAAGAGATGAGTTGTAATTCATGAAGGAAACTTAAACACACATTGCTAAATCAAAGAAGACAATGTACAAAGCTACATAGTAAATGATTCCATTCATGTAACACTCTTGAAGAGACTCAACTTTGGAGATTTTTCTAATTTATGTTCCTATTGCTAGGAACACCACAGCAAAACAATTTAGGGGAAAAAGACCTAATTTGGTCTACATATCCAAGTCACAGCCCATCACTGAGGAAAGTCAGAGCAGAAACTCAGCAGATACTAGGGAAAAGGACTGCGGCCCATGCTTCCTCAACCAGCCTTCTTATACAACCTAGCCCCACCTGCCTAGGAGACTGTGCTGTCAACAGTGAGTTAAGCACTCCCACACCAATTATAGATCAAAACATCCCCCTCTCATAGCCATGACTACAACAGATTTGATCTTGAGAAACCTCAACTGAGAGTACTTCGACTTGCCCACTGAAGATAACTCGTAGAGAGACAAATGTAAAAAGATAAGGGGTTTCCAGTAGTTACAGGAATGGAACTCTAAGTAGGGTGGAATAAAATCTTCATGACACTGAAAATTGATTATAAGAGATTAATCATTTTAGCATACATGGCTGTATGAAAATGTACATTCACTTGGTTTTGCTGTGAAGTAAAAGTTACTCTAAATCATACATGAATGAATGAGATTAGTTCAACCTCTTTAAAACAATAAAGTATTTGCAAATGTGAACAAACGTATGGGTGACAACAAAATACCTTTCGTATAAGCACTAAAGTTACTACTATAACTGCAGCACAATGTAGCTGTGTAGTAAGTGTTTATGTTCTGTCCTGCTACACAGTGCTTTTCAGAGCCCAGTGTAAGCATGAAGCTGCAATTTGGCAATTGCATTTGCGTATCTAATAACTGTCGATAAAGCTGGATTGAGGAATCAGTGGAAATATTCTGCTTTTTTAAAGCATGCCCATCCATTATGCAAAGGGAAATCATTCAGCATTTCTTGTATTTAAAAGACAGGATGAACTATATTAAGAAGAAAACACACAGTGAAGTCTGAGACACTGGGTGGGCAAAATAAATCAATACCATCTTAAATCAGGGTTGGCTGCCTTGAAAAAGAAAAAGTATAATTTAGAGCGTGTGATTTTCATCTGACAGTGTTTTGAGTGTTCCCAGATGTAGAAGAACTTGGGCTCTGATTTTGCCAGTACAAAGACACAGAGCTTCAAAACATAAGGAATTTTCCTAAATTTCTATAGTAGAGGAGATTCGTCTATAGCCACAGGAATCAGGATTAGTATTAATTTATAGAAATTAACTGACAGGGCTGGAGAGATGGCCTAGCAGTTAAAAGCACTGTTTGCTCTTGCAGAGGACCCAGGTTTGATCCCCAGTACCCACATGGCGGCTGAGAACCATCTTTAACTCCAGTCCCAGGGGAATCCGACGCCCTCTTCTGACCTCCACGGCATTGCATGACCCGGTGCACAGAACTACATGCAGACAGTACACTCATACCCATAAAAAATAAATAAAATTAAAAAAATTAAAAAGTTAAACTTCTCAAATCTGAAACAGTGCCACCAACTGGGGACAGGATGTCCAACTACTTAGAGCCTATGGGGAACATTTTCCTTCAAACCACCACATTGTGCTTACTGATCAAACATAAAGACCCAAGTTCAAGGTGCAAGCATCCATGTACAAAGCTTGCCCTGTGCCCACACATCTGCCTATAATCCCAGTAGTGTTGAGGGGTAGACATAGGAGGATCACTGGAACTTTGTGGTTACCAACACAAGTTTCAGGGAGAGACAGTATGTCAATGGGATAAAGAGAGTGACAGAGTAATACAACAGATATCCAACTCTGGCCTCTGCATGTGCACCCACACACATGTGCATAAACCAAACATACACACACACACAAACACACACACATACATACACAATCACACAGAGAGAGAGAGAACTTAAATCACTGCACGATACAATATTTTTCTAAAATTTCTAAAATAATTTTTTTTTTGGTCTTTTTGAGACAAGGCCTCCCTTTAGTCTCTGCCGGCCTGGAACTTGCTATGTAGACCAGGCTGGCCTTGAACTCACAGAGATCTGCCTGCTTCTGCCTCCCAAGTGCTAGGATTGAAGGCATGCACCAGCATGCCTAGCTCTAAAATAATTTTTATAAACTGATATTCCTTAATAATGGAAAATATAGGTTGCTTTCAGTAACAGTGAATGCTCCATTATTGCAAATAATCACTCATATTATAGAAAATCCACTAGCATGAATTATGTACCAAGCATTCCATCTGGTGAAAAGCTTGATTTGATACCTTTTATATTCCATTATAATATAGCTTTCTGTGTCTTAAAACATTCAATGCCATTAAGATTTAATAGGTTTTAGAAATTCATATTTTAATAAATCTCTTGCAGTGTCCTACAAAGAGCAGACTGAGGAGTGGCAGTGTATGATCCACTTTTGGAGACAATGCTCATTGTATATCCAACAGTTATTGGCTCCTTGGCAGGAGACAGAATAAACTGATCACTTTATGTTTCTTCTAGCTTCAAGATTCTGTCATTTTAATGAAATGTAATATGGATGATATACTATAATATGGCAAATTGAGAAGTGTGCACTAAAAGATAAAGCACTTACATGTCAGAGAGCATTGTGTAAATACCCTAAAATGCAATATTGAACCAATTTAAAAAACTATTACTAACAAACTTAATATGGTGTCATACAGGGGAACAGGGAGACACTGGACATATGTAGGGAACCTGTGGAGTGAATTAATTCAACAACGCTTTAAAGAACAACTGTACATACTGTGTCTGTTCTGTCTAGGATCTGTCCCTTTTCCTCTTTATTCCCTGTGTTCACAAATGCACACA
This sequence comes from Rhizomys pruinosus, assembly GCA_009823505.1. NCBI lineage: Eukaryota > Metazoa > Chordata > Mammalia > Rodentia > Spalacidae > Rhizomys > Rhizomys pruinosus. The sequence goes on along the minus strand of VZQC01005157.1, from coordinate 1,912,190 downwards.
CATGAGCTCCAATATTCATTTCCCTATGATTTCCCACCTTACAGTTGCTCTACTAGAGTAATATAAATTTAAAGGAGGAAAACGAGAATTTCTAAACATAAAAAAAGACTGAGAGAAAGATGTAGGACATTTATGGCAGAACGCATGATCTGGGGTGGGGTGGGGTAGGGTGGGGGGAAGGGAAAGGGGAATATGTATAAATTGAACTGAAAAATGATGTCTGAAATACACAAAACATCAATAAAAGTATTATATTAAAAAATATAGCAGCTGGAGAGATGGCTCAGCGATTGAGAGCACCGACTGCTCTTGCAGAGGACCCGGGTTCGATCCCCAGCACCCACATGGCGGCTGAGAATCATCTTTGACTCCAGTCCCAGGGGAATCTGATGCCCTCTTCTGACCTCTGTGGCATTGCACGACAAGCGTGCACAGACCTACATGCAGACAGTACATTCATACACATAAAAAAAAAATACAAAGTTTGGCTGTACACTGAATAGTCCTGAGGTGTGGCTTGTGCCTATGTATCAGTCACTGGAGGCAGGGAGCCATGTCCAGAAGATGATCAGACATGTGGAATCCTGGGAAGTTGTTGGGACCTGTTACTCATGCGCAATGGTAGTATGAGCAGGTGTTCAGACCTGCCCAGGTTGTGTTGTGAGTACCTTGCTGGATTGGTTCCTTTGTTCTCATTGCTGTGACAAAATCCCTGGAAAAAGACGTTTAGGAAGAAGGAGCTTGATTGGGCTCACGGTTTGAGAATAGAAACCATCATGCTGTAAAAGGCATGATGGCAGGTGTGTGGAAGCTGCTCACATTTGCTACACTCTTCAGAGAGCTTCCTGTTATTCTTCTTCATTAACTCTTTTTGCTGTAGTGGGCAGTGCCAGACATCAGCTCCGAAGCCCCTCTCCACATCTTCACTAGGCATGCAAGATAAATTCTTCTTCAAAGTCTAATGTCTGTACTTCGGAGATAGGGCAGACACCGATGTCATTTACAGTGTAAATGCTCAATACTGAGCCTTCATTTTGATGGACAAGTTGTTGCTCAATACTTGCAGAGCTTTCTAGCAGGGTATTGGGCCCTGTCTCCACAGGTAGCAAACTTTCTGACTTTTCACTGATGGAAACAGTCAACCACACACACTAGGTAGTTTGATCAACAGCATTTAAAAAAAAATCACAACACTGGAAGATCATTGAGACTTTTACCTTCCCTTTACTGTTCTCTATGAAAATATGAGTGCCTGCTGGATGTAGTGGCCCACGCCTTTAATCCCAGCACTCAGAACTCCGGGGGAGGCAGAGGCAGGCAGATCTCTGTGAGTTCAAGGCCAGTCTGGTCTACATACTGAACTCCAGGCCAACTGGGACTAAAGGGAGACCCTGTCTCAAAAAGACAAAAAAAGAAAAGAAAAGAAAATATGAGTGCTTGATTTTAGTTCTTTTCTACCATCTAACCCTTCCACAGTCAATGCTTTTTATGGACAACTTTAACTTTCTGCAGTCTGAAATTAAAAGTAAATAAATAAAAGGCAACACAAGAAGCCAGGAGCCAGTAAATGACTCTCACAACAAGTTAAAATATGGTTTTAACCACAGGCAAAGCTCACCTGGGAGATAAATGAAGGCCAAATCTTAGTCTCTTTGTATTCTTCTCTGCATACAACTGGGTTCCAGGACCAATTCCGCTTGAGATACTTCCTCCCTCCTCTTCTGAATTGCTTCTCAGACACAATGTCAGCCAAAGTTCAGGACACTTAGGCTTGAGTTTCTGACTGAGTAAGATTTTGTAAAACGAAATCCAAAATTACTTTCAGCCCCAGACATATGTTGTCATTTTCAGTGGCCTTGAAATACATGGACACCTTTCCATGCTAAATTCCAAACGACTTGTAATAGCCAGTCTATCCAGATTTCTGACAGACTGTATCAAGAAAATATACAAAGAATCGGATCAAATACACCAATTTAAATCCATTTCTCTCTAAGCTGGTTTCTAAGGACAGTCCCTGCTTGTCTGTAGATTGTTGGTGTTTCTGGTCTGGATAGAAAGCTGGAATTAATTTTAGCATTCTCATGGCCCTCAACACATCCTTGAAATGTTCCTGATTTTTGAGGAACATCTCTTTCTCAGAAAGTGTAAAGGTCCTTTGACAGAGATATTAATATCCTGGTTTTCCTAATGACTGATGGTCTCAAATATCTGTATTATCACAGGCAGGGTGAGAGGGACCATCACAAAATATACCACATCTCCTGACTATTAGGTAGGATTCTGTTCTCCTGGACCTAGTTCCTTTTATCCCTTTGCCAACTGTCCTGCCTTTCTGGTGCCGAATCCAAATTTTCGTGCCAGAGCTCCCAAGCACCACTGGCTTGCTCCCTTTTTTTTTTCCACATCAAATCTTTGTTTTAGCATGTAAGGTGACGTAATTGTTTTTAGTGAAATGAACTTTGAGTGAACTCCCACGGCCATGAACTGATAACCAATAAAATAAATAATTGATTTATCTTAGAACAGTCTGCCTCCTTCAAGTGGTGCCATTTATGGGCATCTCTGGTCTAACTGCCCTCTGGAAAGGCACACAAGTTTTTACCTTTATTGTTTCTTTTTTTTCCAAATGGACAATTTTTGACAAACTGATTCCTATGAGCAGTCAAGTGTCAAATACAAAGTTATGGCTGGTGCAGCTGCCTTTGGGATCACATGCTCCATTTATTCATTATGGAAAGCTCAGATGCGCAGGCATGTGGTGCCACTTTGTGTACCTGTCACTTCGGTGCACTTCATGAACATTGATCATGCTCACTAAGATGTGCTTCTTAGTGCCATGAACAAGGATCTGGGAAACATTTTTTTTTTGTTCCTTTTGTAGATGTGTTTTTGTAGAATCTCATTTTGTTGTTGTTGCTAAAACAAAATTAGAAAAAAAAAACAGAAATAAAGTGTGCCTTAGAATCACTAACAATACATGTTGATTAAAAGTTAATTTTAGCCTGTTATGCCTGCCTTTAATACCAGCACTTGAGAGGCAGAGGCAGGTGAATCTCTGAGTTGATAGCCAGCCTAGTCTTCACAGTGAATTCTAGGCTAGCCAGGACTATGGAGTAAGATTCTTTCTAAAACAAAACAAACAAACAAACAAAAACCAAATCCATGCGGGGGGCAGGGGTTAACTCCAAGCATTTCTACAAAATATAGGCTTTCTTTATGCTGTTTGGTTTCTGTTTAGATGCTGGGGGGTTGAACTCAGGCTCAGGTGTGCTGAGCATCTGATATACCACTGAACAACACTTCCAGGCTCAAAGTAGATTTAATGACTCTTGACTCTCATGATCATTAAATTTTCCTGTGAGTATTTCAAGTTTTGTGGCTTTGTTTATTCTTAAAACCATTTGTAGCATTTAAAAACTATTTTTGTAATTACAAAAACCTCCTGTAGAGGAATTTTATTATTTATAAATTCTACTGAGCCTGCCAATCAATCAGAGAAAGATGTATTAGTCCACATTGTAATGGGAAAATACTTTTTTTTTCTTACCATTTGAGTTTTTTATCCTGTCAAAATTCTCACTAAAGGGATATTTTGGCTTATTATAATTAGAAGAAACCATTTTAATAAATAAATGATTTTTTCTATCTCAGTTTTGGGGAGCATTTAAAAACTTAAGTAATTACTTTGCCCCAGAAAAAGTATGTTATGATTAGAAATGGTTTACTCATAACTGTCATTTTGGAGAATAGCCAAATTGGTTTTGGGAAGAGAAAAAGTGTCCCTACATATACTGTTATTTTAGGGTTGATACTTCTGTTTGAGATTTGATTCTATAAACTTGTGGCACAAAACTGGTGAAGGAGACAGATATATTCTCAAATTATACTACGGACTCATCTAAACGCCTTGTAGGTTTCCCAACTTGCTGATGAAAATTAGAATTGAATCGAACATGATGAACTAAAAAAAAAGAAAATTAGCATTGAATCATGATGTAGAATGCTCTGGATTTGATTTTATGTAATGTATATAGTGGACTTACTTTTAAAATAAATTCTGCGAAGCAACTGAACTACTTCAACTTATGTTTTATTGAATGCATGCAGCTCCCCCAACATTGGAGAGTCATCACAGAAGAAGGAACAGAAAACTTGTAAGCACCAAAGATAGTGAAAAATTATTTACTGTACAGTTTAAGATATAAACCAGCAGAGTTTGGTAGCACAAACACATTTTTCCTAGTTCCTTGGGCAGCTAAAGCATGAGGACTATAAGTTCAAGGCTTACTTGGTCAGCTAAATAATACACTATTCCAAAATAAAAATGAAGAGAGGGCTGAAGAGAGAGATCTCACCTGAAATGTTCTGCAAATGGTAAACCATACAGAAAAATCATTTCTTACAACTCTCACTTTATGATATATTTTCCTGTGTTTGTTTTGGCAAATAAGTGTTTACTCCATCCGGTCCATTGGTGCTCCTCTATCTGAGAAGGTGGCATGAAGAAGCTGAGACTTCAGCTTTAGAAAGAACCAAAGATGAAGAGAGAGAAGGAAGACACATAAGCAAAAATCTGAGCTGAAAAGGGACTTGGAACAAACAAAAATGGGAACCAGGCCCTAGGGAATGGATTTCAGGTTCAGTTGAATCACAGCTTTAACCCTAGGGTAGTGTAACCCCTGGGGGGGGGGGTTAGGAAAGAGAGAGAGAGAGAGAGAGAGAGAGAGAGAGAGAGAGAGAGACCCTTAATCAGACACTGAAAACATCTGTCTCATAATTTCTAGGACTGGCAATCTTTTCTTTTTGAACTCTTGAAACTTAAGCATGGGAGAAATTCTAAAAGTGATGTAAATAAAACATTTTCCCAGCTGAAAGGACTGTTAGGGGAGTTTGGAAGAGGCACCTGGAATCCTCCACTGTGCTTCCCTGCTGAGCCATTTCAGTGACTAACACAACCCCACCTTATGGTTTACCTATATGCTTTTTCCTTTATGACCCTAGTCTCCTAAAGGAAAACCCCCTTTACTCCTCAGGCATCCTGACAACCATTATTTTTGTGGTTTATGTCAATGGAGAATGAGTCTCTTCTAAACCATCAAAAGGAAGGACTTTTATCCACAATCTCTTGTAGGCTCATTTCTTCTTTCTTTTCAAATGTGTGAAGTGGAGAGTTGGGTCAATAGACAAATGAAGATAAAAAGCTTAATGTGAAAATCTTCAGAATTATTTGCATGGTTGTATATCCTATTAGAAACCATTTATAACAATTAATTTCCAATCCAGTAAGATATTCCCTGAAAATATACATACATACATACATACATACAGCTATTGAAATTTCCTGACAGTCTCTGTGAATTGAGGTTCCTTATTTGAGCCTCAAAAAACAGGAAATCACTTGAGTGACTGCTTTCTCAGTAAACCCAAGGAGTACTATATTGTCACCATAAATCTGTACAGGGGAAAATATAACCTAGTATTCATATTAGATAGTATTCTTTTAAGAAAGTTAACCTAGGAAGTGCTATCAGGTTATGTGAAAATCTTAGCTCCAAGAAATTCTAGAAAAACCTACGTGCTCTGTTTCTTGCCGCAAACCTGGAAGGCCATCTTTGCCATGTAATTATTTTCTGGTTGTAGACCTAAACTATGTCTTTATTGACAAAGTAAAGTGTTAAGGTAATTGTAGAGACAATGTAGGTCAAAAAACCATTTATATCTCTATTACAGGCAAAGGCTAGAACCTTAATAAATGTCTGCTGGGTGAAGTTGAACTGAATTAGTTTGAATTGAATTGAATTGCTTTGAGGGAGCAGAAGCTGGATCCAATTATTACTGAATCCTTTGACCACTTTTCAGCTGAATATTTCAGCAATTATTTATTCAGTCAGCATTTTATTGAGTGGATACCTATTCAGATCCAAACAAAAATGCAGTTCAGGACAGTGGATTCAGAAATTAAACAAAGATGGTTCATAGACCAATAATGGCTAAGAATATACAGAGAAAGATGATGCTTGAAATATACCAATGATTGTAGTTGGAGTTCTAGGTCTGTGTCATAGGGGGATGCAGATATGGGAAAGGGAGTGAGGTGGAAGAGGAAACCATGGAGAGAATCCCAGGAAGACAATCCCAGGATTCCTCTTTCTTTCTTTCTTTCTTTCTTTCTTTCTTTCTTTCTTTCTTTCTTTCTTTCTTTCTTTCTTTCTTTCTTTCTTTCTTTCTTTCTTTCTTTCTTTCCTTCCTTCCTTCCTTCCTTCCTTCCTTCTNAAAAATAGAGAAAAGAATAATAGATATGAAAGAAGTCTAAAAATGTCTTATTTATTTAATTTTGGGTGTATGTGTGTGCCATAGCATGAGTGTGGAGGTCAGATGATAAATTGCTGGAGTCGGTGCTCTTTTTCCATCATATGGGTTAGAAATTAGTCATCAAGCATGGTTGCAAGTGTCTACTTGCTGAGGTATCTCACTGGACCCCAGGAAAGTGTATTTTCTTTAGATAGTAAGTCTCTTATTAATTGCTCATGAACTGGCAAATGTCAAACAAAAATTAAAAATTAGTCTTAGAAGTGGAGCTAGTGGTGGGCTTTATTCTATATTTTATTGAATGGAATATCTATCACTGTCTTGGTCCAGAAACTGTTTTTTATACTGAGTATTTGTGCAACTCATCCAATGGTTCTCAATCAAACCTAGTCCTCCCATGCCGCCCCCCCCCACCGGAACTCATGCATTCTGCCATACATGTTAAGTCCTGTCTTTTTTTTCTCAGTCATTTTTGTCTTTTTCGAAGTAGAAGTGACTGTTTTGGTGTGTTCTTTCAACAATTTTTTTTTGTTCCTCTTAATTTTAAATTACTACAAAATGTACATATATACTCCACACATATACCAAATTTTCACAGTCTGAAAATGAACTATTGGTTCATTCCAAAACACATTTAGGGATTCACAGTTTGACAGTAAAATTGAATGCAGGTAAAAAGAAATATAACTTTACAGTCCTAAACTACGTAGCAAGTTTACGTAAGTTGTAATATACTTTTAAAAAAGAGATTTATTTACTAAAAAAGAAAGGAAACAAAAAAGGAGTTATGGAGTTTGGCTTATAAAGATTTGGTGCTAGGATCCACAAATGAGAGACACCATACATCGTTTCTTTTTCTGGGACTGTGTTACTTCATGAATATGTTTTGGAATTGACCTATAATTTATTTTCAGACGTCATAATTTTGGTATATGTGTGCCAGGTATGTAGGCATATTTTGGAGTGATAAAAATCAGAAGGAGAAGCAAGAAAAGACTGGGTCAAAGAACTGAATGAAACAGTAAACTTATGCCCCAAACAGTAAACTTCTACACCCCAAAATTCAAAAAAAGAAAAAGATGAAAGACACCTATGGTAGAAGGCATGAGTTCTGGTCGGGTGGGGATCAAGGAAGGGGGAATTGGTCTAAATTTGATTAAGAAATCTTGTATAAAATGCACAAAACCTCAATAAAAAGTTAATAAAAGAGATTTATTCATTTTCACAAATCTTAGGACTGAGGAAAATAGACACATAAACTTCCAGCTATATCTATAGCAATATCAGTTGATATGGTATTATCTTTACTAACAAATTACCCGCCTTGACTTACATGCTAGGATCCACATATGAGGGGTACGATATGTCATGTGCTTTTTTGAGACTGTGTTACTTCACTGGAACAAGAAGCTGATATGCTAAGAGAAGGATTGCACTTTCAAGGCCCAGCGAGTCACAGAGAACATTGGAAGTCCACCATGCCATTTTTCTCGGTGGTTTCTAAGCTTTTGTATAAGCTTTACTAAGTTGATTTGGAATTGCTATCTCTTGGCCTCTGCTGTTATAAATTTGGACAAGGGTTCCTGGAAAGGAGTTGCTTCATGATCATAGACTTGGTGAGAAGATTAACTATATTCTAATCTAGAGCTATCTATGTATCTAGATTATGTTCAAGCTCATCAAAGTTTAATTACTACTAGTCTTTGTTTCAGTGTTTTAAACTGATTCACATATTAATTTTCTATATTGGAAATAGATATGACTATGAATTAGTATGTTTTAAACTAAATCTATATATAAAACTGGATAATAGTTTTTAGAACCATATTTTCCTTACTTTTTGGAACTTCAGGAAATCTTTCAATTTTTCTTTTTTTAAGCACTGAGTGCGAGACTTGAAGATTATAGATTTAATACAAAACTGCATTTTTATCAGGTGTTAGGACACACTATTGCCAAGATGACTTTTCATCTACTTTACATTTTCAATGGAAGAAGGTGAAGGTGCTCTGTGGAAAGCTTAAAATCAAATTAACTGAGGCTGGCAAGATGTCCCAGAAGGTAAAGTTGCTTGGCACACAGACCCAAAGAACTAAGTTCGATGCCCAGAACATCTATAAAGCTGGAAGGAGAGAACTGACTTCACAAAGTTGTCCTCTAGCCTGCACACATTTGTTGAAGAATTCACATACAAATGCACATCATCTACACACAATTCAAGTACAGATGCTTGTAGGTGTGCACACATACTAATATAGAAGGGGAAACCCAAGGTTAGAGTCAGGTCTTGCTCCTCAGGTGCTGTCCACTTCTTTTTGAGACAGGGCTTTCACAGCTTGGACCTCAAACTCTATTTGTCATGCTGACTGGCAACCACACCCCAAGCCTCTCCTGTCTCTGCTCTCCCAGTACAGGGTAAGCACAACTGGGGCCAGGATTTTTATGTAGACTCTGGAGATGACTTTTAAGCCCTTATGCTTGCATTGACGCTCTCCACCCACTGGGCTATCTCACCAGAGTTCAAATTGCTTCATGTTAAAAAAATTTCCTCTGCTTTCTACCTGTTTCCATAACATCAGAATCTGTTGTCAAACTACTCCAACACGTTTCAAAAGTATGTATTCATCAGTCACATATAGATTGAGGAAAGGACAAATTGTGATAATTTAGGAAATTTTTGATAATTCAATATGTTTAATTGGAAAATGCTATAGAATATCCCCTTTTAGAAAACATTTGAGTTCAATAAAAATAAGATATATTTCAATAACTGCTATCTATGTAAAAGAAAAATTTCCATAAAGACATCTACTCCCTTAAAGTCCCTTAAAATAAAATACTATATAATAAAATAATGTCTATTAAAAGAACCAGCTATTTTAATTCTTTTTTTTTGCACAGTATGTTAAATGACAGCTTTTTACTGCCATAAATGTACATTTATGTAAAGCTCTTTATATTGTGAAATTTAAATTATATCATTGCAATACATCAAATCCCAGATTCTTAAATCCATATATTTTATTTCTCAGGGCTTTCCATTTCAGGGTAATAAAAATCCCCTAACAGGAGAAGTTCTAAAACTTTCATACACATTTTATCTCTATTGAGTTTATTTCTATCATATTGATTAAAATACAGATCTCCAGGCCCATTCCAAACATTCTTGTTGAAAAATGATAACCTCAGGTCAGAAGGCTTTTTTGTAAAAATGGCAAGGAGGAACATATGTTCAAATGAGGGAAAGTAGGTATTTTGATATTTTATTTAATGCATATGAGTGTATTGCCTGCATGTGTGTAACTGCACTGGTTTTGTGCACTGATGATGCACAAGAGTGCATTGGATCCCCTGGTATTTGAGTTAGGATGGTTGTTAGCTACACTGTAGGTGCTGGGAACAGTCCTCTGCAAGAGCAACCAGTTCCCTTAACTGCTGAGCCATCTCTGCAGCCCCAAGAGTAAATTTTAATGTAGGTGATGGTGTTCTGAATTGGCTATTGGGGGCAGGCTTCTCAGAAGCAAATCACCATTCAATGGGGTCATTGCAGTGTTTATTTTGTTAATATTAATAGATCCATTCCCAGCTCCATTACATTATATTTTAAGCCCATTAAATGCTGACATGCCTCCAGCCAGTGTGTTTTCTAGGCCTTTCATTTTGCTCACAGTTTCATTTCTATGCATTTAGTTTTATTTTTACCTCCACAGTACCAAATAGTTTTTACTCTTTCTGTCCTAACCACAGCTTCACCTTCACCATTTATTAGTTCGTCATTCCTTTAAAGGTGACCAAGATGCAAAATTCACTATGTATTGTAGTATTATGAACATTTATTTTTAATAATGGAATTTCTTTCTACCTGCTTTGCTTTTGAATTTCTATTTGTGTCTGTGGGTGAATATTAATCATTATTTGAACTACTATAGAGAGATATAGAGAGATAGGAATGTCCTCCCTTTTAATGTAAATTTAATCATTTCAAAACCAGTCTGTCTCTGTATCTGCTCTCTCTCTCTCTCTCTCTCTCTCTCTCTCTCTCTCTCTCTCTCTCTGTGTGTGTGTGTGTGTGTGTGTGTGTGTGTATGTGTGTTTGAGATTATAGTGGCTGGTGGCTTGGAACAGACTGCATCATGGAGAAGAAAGCCAATACAGATGAGTACTGAGTCTGCTGCACTCTCCTGTTATGAGGCTCTACTTCCAAAGCCTGAGGCATTCTGCTCTGCAGTGAGCACCAAGATGGTCAGGTTTACCTGCTTTTTAGTGCAATGGTCTAGCTGCTTTAAAAGAAGTACCTTTTGGAAAAAAAAAATCTTTGGAAGTAAATTTTTCAGTTTTAGCCTTAGGAGTGTCAAAACTAGAGCTAGCAAAATCCTCTGGCAATAAGTAAAAAAAGATTAACAAAACCAAGAGAAATGCAGTTTTACAAAGATCAAAAGCAGGTTTTTCTTTTTGTTTCATAAATATTGCATTTGCAGAGATGTAGTTGACATTCAGTTATTCTCGTCTGCTGTCCAGCCCACTTTCTAGGTTCCTACAGGCAAGGGTGCTTAGTGAAATATTCAGTCACATAGACTTCACATCAGTCTGGTGGAACCTGAAAATTCCATAAATATGTTTACGTTATATTGTATAAGAATAAATCTCCTTATGTGCCATTATGTCTGTTTAATTTAATACAACCTCAGTAAATATTGTAAGAAGGTGTTTTGTGAATTACTCATAGTTCACAACCATTCCCAACTTTCCATTCATCGTTAATCGGTTTGCATAACTCAAATATTTTGTGCAGGAAGTCCCAAGTAATGTACAGACAAGAGTGTGTTTGACAATAGGGATGTGAGTTTGGTATTGAATGATTAGATGTCTCTGCATTTCAAAGCTTAATAGATGGCTGTGAGCCACCTGAGCTGTATTATAGAACCAAAGGTGGTTCCTCTGCAAGAACAGTATTTGTTGTTAAACCATTCAGCAATCTCTCCAGCCCAATAAACATTCTCAAAAATTTCTATTCAAGAGATATGAAAAGAAGTCAAGTATGTAGTCAAAGGCCTTGTGCTTGATTTACAGTTGGTTCAAAATTGGATCTGGGACCTTACCAGGCTATCTATGCCTCACTTGTATGATCTTCAATTAATTTGTATAATGTTTCTACAAGATGAATCTTTGTATTTAATATCCAGTTTTTACTAAGTAGGGAAGTCAAACATTTGTAAACCTCCAGAAGTATCCTTGGAAAGCTATTGAGGGGAAGCTGATGTGCTTTAATAAGACCATATGTATTAATTAATTTTCTGTTGCTGTGATAGAACATTGAGACCAAGGGAACTTAAAAAAAGAAGAGCTTATTTGAGCTTATGGTTCCAGGGGAATTTTAGAGTCTGATGTGGTGAGGGGGCACGAGGTGGCTGTAGAAGAGCAGAAGCAGAAAACAGAGGTTCTCATCTTCAAGCAGGCCCAGGAAACCGGAGAGCAACTGGAGATCTGGCAAGATTTAAGAACTCTCTAAACCAACCCCCCAGTGATTTGCTTCCTCCAGCATGGCCATACCTCCTAAGGCCTTACAAAACAGCACCACCAACCGAGGACAAAATGTCCAAATATTTGAAGCCTATATGGGACATTCTCATGCAAACCATCAACACATCTATTCAAAAGTATGCACAAAGTAGCATTTTAAAAAATAAACAAATGTAACTTATTATTTTAGTTGTACAAGCCTGTGCATAAAATTGTATTTACCAATATTGTCTGTCTCCCAAAGAGATTCTTCTTTGTCAGCAAAATATCTAGCAAACGTATGATAAAGTTTGGGGATCTCTTCTCCAACATGCTCTATTTGGAAAAGTAATAAGTAATAATACATAAGGCATTGCATTATATTACCATTTCAGTTTTGAGTCTTACAGTGGCATCAGCTATGGCATTCAACATCCCTTCTTCAGACACACAGAGAGAATTACTAGTCTTCAGTGTGACTAATTGCTAGTTCTTGTCTGTAGGAAACGCTTTGGGAAGTCTCCTCCTCAGCATCATATTGTGTTCAGGGTCTTTCACAATGTGGAAAGGCATTATGGGAGATGAAGAAACAGCCAGCAAGTGTTCTTTTCAATAATTGAAACATGGTAGATATGGGTAGTTTTATGTTTTTATTTTTATTTTTTGTCTTTTTTGAGACAGGGTCTCCCTGTAGCTCTGGCTGTCCTGCAACTCACTCTGTAGATCAGGCTGACCCTGAACTCACAGAGATCTGCTTACCTCTGCCTCCCAAGTGCTAGGATTATAGGCATGCTCCACCACGCCCAGGGATATGGGTAGTTTTAAATGAAAGTCTAGTGTTAAGTAAATTTTCACTTAAATAGAAACCTATGAAAACATAATTCTTCATGAGGCTGTATCTTCATTTCTCATTAACCTTCATTTGAAATAGGCTCTGGTCAATGGACACTTTCCTCTTTCCATTTTTATTCTTTCCAGTACCTAATATTCCATAACAAATAGTGAAAATGCTATTTAAAAACTATAAAGGCATTTACTTAGGTGTGAAACAAAATCTTTTTATGAGGAAAATACATTTTCTAGTAATTTCTATTAACTAGAAAATTCATATAAGCTTAATTCAGGTCTGCAACCTTGTGAAAATTTTCAGTTCCTATGTCATTTCATCACCTTTTGTACTTCATTCCCTTTTTATTCTTTCATTAGATATGACTCAGGATTAAGCATGCAATTATTCAAATGCAGGTGGAACTACAAAGACTACCCAGAATTTGGCAAACCATAAAGACCTCAGAACATATAACACAAAAGATAAAATGGACTCTTTCTTAAGAGTGAGATGAAAGGAATCCTTGTCATGAGATTTGCTTTGAACCACCTCCTATTTGTAAAACATGCTAGAGTTTAACATCATGATTTTAATAGAAAAAAAATCACGAAGTTCTTTGTTTTCTCTATTTCTGCTTTAATATTAAATTAACTCTTTCTCATGTATGATGATAGTGTATGATATCAGTATCTTTGTGAGCATCTTTGAAAAAGAGAAGAAATTCTATACAGCTCTCACCACGCATCAAGAATTTTTATTGCAAGAGAGATAGAGGCCATTACCGAGATCTACAACTGGTCAAGATGTAGTCAAGTGAATGTGGGGTGCCTGTTCCCAAATGAGACTTGTATAATACAACCCCTGAACCTAAGGATCGGGAGATTGGGGGAGGAAACTGTAAGAATCTAGGGAGCAGAAGGACTGCTTCCAGATAGTGACTTACTAGAATGACAGGGACGCTGTGCCCATGAACTCGGAACAATATGATTACTGCACAGGGACATACCAAGATCATACTAGTAAACATGCCAACATGGATGGAGGAAAATTTCACAAGACCTCACCTGGTCAATGAAGAGAAACAAGGAATCGAATGGCTGCAGAGGGGCATGGGGCAGTGCATCCCCAATCCTAAGCAGTCAGCACTAAACACATTAATAATTATATTAACAGTAATTCCAGAAGAAGTCATGAATTTGAGGGGATGTTGGAGGAACTTGGAAAAAGTTGGGTAGAGGAAGGGGGCAGAAGTTATGCAGGTGCAGGATAATCTTGTATGACATCCTGGCTGAGGTAATCCAGCCCCCCAAAGAAACAGTTGCATGCTCTGTCTCATACGTGGATCCTATCTTTGAATATCTAGGAATGCGTGTTCCAACTATAAAATTCGTAGAGGTCAGGAAATGAGTTAGGGGATAATGGGGGGGGCTTCCTGGGAGGGGAGATAGAAGGCAGTGATCGAAAGGTGGAGAGGGGAATAATGGAATGGAAGGGCTAAATGGATTAGCAATGGAAGGCAGGGTACAAGAAAGACTGTGGGGAAGGAGAATCAACACTAAAGACCTTTAGAAAAGTTGTATGGAAACCTGTTACTGTAGATGTTTCTTAAAATAAAAATATATAGATTAGGTATGGCGGTATATGCCTTTCATCCCAACACTAGGGAGACAGAGGCAGGCAGAGGTAGGCAGAGGCAGGAAGAGGCAGGCAGATCTCTGTACAATAGAGGCCAGCCTTATCTACTTAGCCAGGCCAGCTGGGGATACATGGAGACCCTGTCTCAAATAATAAATAAATAAATAATAAATAAATAATAAATAAATAAATAATAAATAAATAGCAAATAAATGTAAATATATAAAAAGAGTTTAAATGTAGTTACCCTATAATGAGGGTTCAGATAGGTGAATTACAATAATGACTGACCCGGCAAGATAGGCCCATTGTCTCAACAGTAGAATAAATGTTATAGGGGTAAGCAACCACTCTATAATTGGATTTAAGGCCCACTTCACAAGATGAAACCATACTTGGAGCTGTTATCTGAGCAAGAACCTGTGACTAGACAGGTTGCAGGCTGTAGGGAAGAGCCTAATACTGTATTCTGCTAAGTGGACATAGTACTAAACTGACTCCTGATAACTTATTGTTATACCTATAGATGAGTGCATCTCTCAACTCTCATCAGAGCACCTTCTCTGGCAACAAATAGTGATTAACATAGCTATCCACAACTAGTCAAGGTGCAGGAAATAAGAGACTGAGTAGTGCTCAGCCCTAAGTTGAACTGTATCATATCCTCAGAGATTATTGTGCAAGTGTGGATAGAAAGATTATAGGAATCAGAGGTGAGCAATGAATACAAGAAAACTGGGTTTTCCAGAAACAATGAGGTTGCAGCTATATATAATAGCATTCGTAAAACCTGTGAAAGCTCAAGCCAGAGGAAACCCCAGTACACATAGAGGAGGTGAGCATAAAGTCCTAGCCCCAGCTTCAGGACTATTAGCAACTGATAGTTGGTGGGAGAGGGAGAATTAGTTTCCATTAAGGGTGTGATGCTGGGTAGACTGACCGCACTTGCAGGGATGAACCTACAGCCAAAACTACACAAATCAAACTTTATGGGCCTTAAGAAAAAATAGTAGAAGACAGGAAGTGAGAGTGGTAGTGAGGTGGGGATGGAAGACAGAAAAGAGGTTCTGAATAGTATCAAAATATATTGTATGAAATTCTTAAAGAATAAATATGGGGGCTGGAGAGATAGCCTAGCAGTTAAGAGCACTGACTGTTCAATCCCCAGCACCCACATGGCGGCTGAAAACCATCTGTAACTCCAATTCCAGGAGAACTCCAGTTCCAGGGGAATCCGAGACCCTCTTCTGACCTCCGTGGCATTGCACGACATGGGTGCATGAACCTACAATGCAGACAGTACATTCATCCACATACAAAAATAAAAATAAAATAAAATAAAATAAATATAAGCTTCAATTTTTAAAAGTTCAGCAATACTTAAGTTGGTTAATTTCATTCTGTTCCAGGCACTTACACAACTGGAAAGGTTTGAATGGTGACATCTGACCAGTGCTACTGTTATCTGTCATGACCGTGACACTCAAGTGAATTCTAATTGAAGTGGTAAATGGGACTACACCTGTTTCTTTACTCCAAATTTAATTCCCATTTAGATATCTGCACTTGGTCTATGAAGGGAGACTTCCAGAGTTCAAGTGATTAACTTAAGAGAAAGTGTTTTAATAAATTAATAGCATTGGCTGAAGAATCATTTCCCTAGGAGGATGCTGTAAGACAGACACGACCTTCAAAGAAGGCCAGGCGAGGGAAAAAGCTCTTTTTGATATACCTGTCCCTTCGATACAATTCATGAGTTGGTTCCATTTAGTTCCCAGTGACCCACCCAGCACTGAGTAGGAAATGAGGCAGAAAATGTGTCCTATAGTCTCCTTTCGCAGTCACGATCACTCGCTTCTTACAGGACACCTGGCTCCTTTCACATCTGCATCCTTCCCTTCCTCTTTCAGTGTTTTACTCACCCTTCAACCACCAGGGCAATGGCCCTTACAATGCATCTTGCATTAGTTCTAAAGAGTCTGGCAGCCTCTTTTTAAGTCCATATCAGGCTTTTATAGCAAAGAATATAAATCACCACAAATCACAATGGTGGGCTAAGAAAGAATATGCCAATCACTTTGAGTTCTTGTCAGAGTAATTTCATATAGGACCAAGCGACATTTTAAAATTCTATTTTAGTGTTTGCCTAACCATCTCAGCAAGACTGTCTATGATCTGCTGGAAATCTGTGCTTTGTCTAAGGATATGCAGCCAAGGCCAGTGGATCTGAGGCAGGGATGTGCTACAGTGGCCGAATGCCATGGGGAGGGATCCAATTTTCATTTTCTTTCTCATCATTTGGTTAAGCAGTTTCAATTACGCAAAGATTAATTTGTACTTAAGTTGATTCATTTGTGGTTTATATTAATTCTTGTTGGTCTGAAAGCTATGAAGGGGTAAGTTGATTTACATAGTTTATCTGATAAACCAGTGAGTGTGATTAAGTTTGAATTACTACATCCCAGGAAACCTCTTTTAGCACATTCTGGGATAGCACATACAAGTACCTTATATTACAGTCCTGTAAGACCATTTGTCTGTTATTCATGGTGATATAATTTTATCTATTTACACATCCTTTAAAATTTTTAAAAGATGTGTTTATTTTTATGTGTAAGAATGTTTTCCGCATGTATGTATGTGATCTATGTGTGTACCCCGTGCTCACGGAGGCAGGCCGTACGTGGACATTGCATTCCCTAGGGCTAGAGTTATAGCAAGGCGTGAGGGACCACTGAGATGCGGAACAGCAAATGGTCCTAATCAGCAAGTCATCTCAGAGAAACTTGTAATGGTGGATGAGAAAGTCCAGAAAGGTGAATGAGAGCAAGGAAGGAATGAAGTCATAGAGGCGGACAGAGGTAGGATCACAAGGAATCCTGCTGTGATTCAATTTGAAACAAATGGTTTTTATTTTACAGTTTGTTTCACAATTTACTATCAGAATTGCACAACTCTCACTGATGTGGCATTTGTAACCATTGACAAAAGTAAGTTCATAGTTTACTAGATACAGATAATTAAAATTTCTCACATTATAAACCTTGAATGCCGTCATTTCCCCCACATGCTGCAAATCTGATTGGCTTGACAGATTGAGCCTGACTGAGTGTCCACTTAAGCTTCTTGTATTTCCATCTGATTGCTAATCCTGAGGGATAAAGTTAAGACAGATTCCCCAGCCCAAAGGTCAGAGGATCAGAAATCAACTACCCTAAAATGATGAGATTGGTAGATAAAGTCAATCTAACCTACGGGGGGGGGGGGATTGCACAGTCAGGGTATGTATTTATTGAGTCTGTTAAGGGAAGCACCTGAATATTCTTTTCCCCAAGGAGCCATGCTAGACACTTTTGTAAACACCTGAGAGTGCAGAGAGGACAGCATGAACAAGCTGTTTACTGAACTAGGAAAGAGGTTCAGCTAAGGACATTGTCATACTGGATACCAAAGTGTAAATTTAACTAGATACTCTCCTTTTGAAAGTAATATTTAAATCTGTAGACTATCTTGTGTCAAAAGATATCAGTATTTTGGTGCCTATATTTTTTTCTCTTAAATAATCGCATGCAAGGTATTTTATTATAGTTTTATAATTCTTTTTACTTTGAATTATCTCTAAAATCAGCATAGAATTTCAAATATAGGCTGAAAGGAAAATTAGATGCCGTGAATTTTTCATGAATGATATTAATTGATGAATTCCCATATACATGACCTTCGCATGAAGCTAATATTTAACTCCTGTTCCTTGATCATGTTTGTCCTCAGCTCACATCTCCTTCTTGCATGTATTTGTTAGGTGGCGTTTCTGGCTGAAACTCTCAAAACATACTTCTCTTTCCCTTTAAGGCCTTATACAGAGGTCGAGGCAGCCCACTTTTTAAAATACCATGATCCTTGACAAAAGGGAGTCTGTCCTGTTTCTTTCATTCTTTTTTTTTTTCCCCAGTTTCCTTTGTACCCAGCATAGTCTGTCCTACATAGGTGATATTCAGCTAGCTGTCATGGTACTGAGTGCTTGGATGAATGAAACTTTAGATTTCTGTTCTGGATTTGCTTATTCCTTATTCCATGCTTCTCTATTCTGACCACTTTGTATAGAGATATGAATCACAGAATGCCCTGTGACCTTGGGGAGGTGAGAAGGAAGGCTTTAGTTAGCCACAGACAGAGAGTCATGTTCCCAGTGGAAGGTCTGCTTCCTGGTATGCTTTCACCTCTTAGAGAAGAGAAAGCCCCCATTTTCTGCTGTGGGGTGATCCTGACCCTATTTCCATTACCCTGCCCAAGTGACTGCAGTACTTATGTCACAGTGAGCTGTGGTACACTGCCACACAGATGAACACACATGATCTAATATGAAGTGAATAGCCAACCTGCTTTTCTCTTTCATTTCCTCCAGCGTTTTAGAGGATTTTTGTGTCTGTCTGATTTCAATATTGTCTTTCCTAAAGAGCTGATTTTCTTCACTTAATTAATTTCTCATTCTTTCCCTGAAATTCAGTAAGCTCTCATCTTCTAGTACACTGTCCCGTGGCTCCTTTATTCCTTCACCCTTGTTCCTTGAACTGAATTCAGAATCTGATTTGCAAGTTACCTTGGGAAGTGCAGATCACCTCCTGCTATAAATAAATGCTAGGGATTTACTTAGGTTTGATACTACATGAGTCACAGAAGACTATGTTTTACTTGGTGCTATTAGCATCTTGAGGGCTGAGATATCATCGATTTAATTTTTTTTTTACTCCTCAAATGACAGGGCTAAATATGTCTTTAGGAGTGAAGGCAAGTTGAAGAAATGGTCCTCTGCATCTATTGAAGACTGCCAAATTAAATTTGGCTTTTAATCCTAATGAAACAAATATAGCATCTGTCTACTTCTCCCCCAAACCCTGACATCTAACTTCTTTATTTGTGAATATGATAGATTAGAAAACAAAGGTAGAATTGGTTAGCAAGAAATAACTAAGGGAATAAAACACCAATAGATAAATAGTTTCATCCTATTTTACAAATAATCAGCTCAGAAGAGAATTATCTGTTCCTACTCACTAGGACAAATACTACTAAGCAAAAAAGTAACTCATTTGGAATAAGAAATCAGGCTTTCAGACTCTGAGCCAGGAAGTTAAGTACTCCAGGGCTCTTTCACGGAGGCATTTGCCCTCATGTCTTTTGCTGTCTGAGTCTCCATTACTTGATTTATAGTGGAGCATTCACCCTTTGTACACACAGTTTAAGAATGTAGCTGAGGGGGACAGTGCATAACAGCTGTGTATCTGGGACATCTCAGAAAGCTATTCTCAGGCATGTTGCTAATAGTGCCAGATACTGTTTGTTTTAGGCTTCCTTATTTGCAAGTCCTACCATAACAGTCTAGCAACAGTATTAGAGTGTGTGTATCTTTTGGAAGCCCCACCCCACCCCCTTTTTAAATTTGGAAGCATTTTCAAAACTTTAGGTCTAAAGTAAAACATCTAATTTCATTCACATTGAAGTGTATTCGAGTGGTTTCCTGTGCTGATTTTGTGTAGTTTTTAGTGTCCGTTAGCTAGTTCAGTAGTCATCACGACTCATATGATATAGCTAATCCTAGAACCATCTTCTAAATAAGGATTCATCAAGTTAAGGAACTGGTGCAAGGATCAAAGTGGTGACGGAGTTAGGGATAGATTGTCAGACTGACTTCAGTTTTTGAAGTCAAGCACTCGAAGTCTAAGGCTCCAAGGAGGAGATTAGCTAACACCAGGCTATGTGTCTTCATTGGAAGTCATCTTGAGATTTAGAACAGTGTAGGGTGATCCCTGAACACGTTCTCTTAAGTACCACCAAGTACTAAATGACGATTAGTTTCCTGTGTCACTGCTGACTAGTGTAGTCCTTAGCAGAGGATCTTCATCGTGCCCTTTCCCTTCTAAAGTATATTATCTGAAAGAGGCTACATCCTCTCCCATGTTCTGTCTCTATGTCTCACTGTCTCCCAGACTTCATCAATCAACTCAGAGAGGAAAAACATTGTGGGGCATGGTGGCGCACGCCTTTAATCCTAGCACTTGGGAGGCAGAGGCAGGCGGATCTTTGTGAGTTCAAGGCCAGCCTGGTCTACAGAGTGAGTTCCAGGACAGCTGGGGCTACATAGAGACCCTGTCTAGAAAAGACAAAAAGAAAAAAAAAAGTGATAATTAAGACCCGGAAGGGTAACTCAATTGTAGTGTCTGTTTTCTACACATGGAGATATAGGTTTGATCCTAAGTATCAAACATAAATGAAATCTATGTTTAAGACTCCACACTTTATCTCTGGGACCATTTTATTCATCCCCTACTTTTTCTCTCTGTCAATTTCCTGAAAATTCATTTTCTGTATTAAGACCTTTCTGCAGAAGGAGGACTTTTTTGATGGTTCTTTGTTGAGTAAAAAATAAAAATAAATAAATAAAAACCCTATGATTATTTTTGTTTAATTTTACTTACGTTAAATAAGACGTATCATCATTTATCTTTCAGTTAAAAAGTTTCACCCATTTGGTCTCCTCATCCTTCCATCAGTAATTGCCTTCTGTAATAATATGACATTTTTTTGAGGCTGGAGAGATGGCCTAGGGGTTAAGAGCGCTGACTGCTCTTGCAGAGGACCCAGGTTGGATCCCCAGCAACCACATGGAGGCTCCAGTTCCAGGGGAATCCAACACCCTCTCTGACCTCCGCAGCATTGCACAACACAGGTGCACAGACCTACATGCAGACAGTACATTCTTACATATAAAAATAAATAAAATTAAAAAATAAAAATATATGACCTTTTTTCTCCCGTGAAAATAGTATGTATACCTCTACTAAACAACTACTTCCTTGTTAGGCACAGAAAGCTGTACCTTGTACCTCATCTCCCCACATCCAAGGAGCCGAACTGAATGTAATAAATACTTAGTGCATGCTTGCTCTATTTAAATGTTGCTCACCAATGATAAATCTTGGTACATTGTAATCACCTAATATCTTTAAGAATTAGTGTCATAATAAAGAATAGTTCTTGTTTTCTGATTGATCATAAAGTCTGTCTACGAATAAAAAAGTAGCAACCTCTCAAGTAACTTGATAGTGTTATTGATTAACTTCTAATACTTAACTATAATTTATATATATTATTTTATTATTTCATTTTATGCATATGACTGTATTGCTTGCTTATAGGTAGGTGCACCCATTTCACGCAAGGCTCACAGAGGTCAGAAGAGGGTGTCAGATCCCATGGAACAAGAGTTAGAAACTGGAGTTAGGGGGGCTGGAGAGATGGCCTAGCGGGTAAGAGCACCGACGCTCTTGCAGAGGACCCGGGTTCGATCCCCAGCACCCACATGGCGGCTGAGAACCGTCTGTAACTCCAATTCCAGGAGAACTCCAGCTCCAGGGGAATCCGAGACCCTCTTCTGACCTCCGCGGCATTGCACGACACGGGTGCACAGACCTGCATGCAGACAGTACATTCATACACATGCAAAGAAAAATAATAATAAAAAAAAAATTAAAAAAAAAAAAAAGAAACTGGAGTTAGGAGGGTTGTTAGCCCCTAATGTGGGTGCCAGAATCAAACCCAGGGCATCTCCAAGACCAGCCAGTATTCTTAACCACTGAGCTATCTCTCCAGCCCTATAATGTTTATATTTTTATAAAATACATTTTTGTGTGTTTTTATTTTCTTCTATCCATAAATATAATCTGATATTCAGAAAAAGAAGTTTTTATTTTTTTGCTTTGAATAGCTAGGCATTGAACAATGTAGATCCTCCTGATGCATTTATTTTTATTAAATTGTGTATCCTCTGTATATTAATAATCTAATATGAAGCAATCAATGTGAATGTAAGTATAGTTATATTATGTAAAACTCAATGCATATTTTAAATGAATGTATTGAGTTGTTGGGTGTTGGGTTCTGTCCTAAGTATTTCAAATGCATTATCTCTCTTAGGCTCTCAAGATTCCAGTCAAGTGTAGATATTATTTTTATCATTTAAAGAATGAGAGAATGTCTGAGTTTAGCATTAGGCAACTGCCTTGCTGAGGATGCTTAGCCCCCAAAATGTTGCAATTTGGGTTTAGATCTAGGATTGTCTGGCATAAAAGAATATCCTTAGCCACATTGGTATTATTTCAGTAAAAAATTACAAAAATGAGACTGTTGTGGAAAATATAGAAACAATTACTCCTCATGGGATCATAGATGCTAATAGACTGAAACATCAGATGGTCCAGTGTCCCCTGGGAGGGAGTAAGAATAGCGAAGCTCAGAGCAGGCAACAAAGCCGAGTGACAAAACAGTTTTGGGGCAGATGAGATTAGATCTTAAGCTGGGTTACATATGTGCACTTACAGGCACATGTTCTTAGGCAAAGCTTGGGAGAGCAGAATCCCAGGACAGAGAGCTGAATTAAAGCAAGTGAGTGTATTCTCTCAGGAAGGGGAAAGAAAACCAGTCTTTGGAGCACCACCCCCTACTGCTGGAGTCCTAAGGGGAGGAAAGCACTGAGAGGACTTCTTTCCACTTGTAGATACTCAAATCTAATGAGCTGAGAATTGCCTTCTTCCTCCCCAGAAATGAACTGAAGATGAGAAAGGTCTCTGAATGTGTGGGCTGCTCATGAAACACTGCCTTCTCTTCCTCATAAGCTAAAGCTTCTTTTATTCCCCCTTTGTGTTTGTTTGTCTGGGTTTTACACCAAACTCAGGTTTGGTGAATGTGTGAAGTTGCCCAAAACATGTGTCATGTTTTGCAATGCTCACTGACTTCTTTTTCTTTCTTCGATTTTTTTGTGATTTTTTTTTTTTCATTGAATTGTGTATGTGTGTGTCTGGGGCAGAGAGGAGGGGGAGTCCTGATTTCGTTTTCACTTATTTTTATTAAGTTTTTGCATTATTCATGCAATTTAGTTTGATGGTATTTAGATTCCCTCCCCTATCCACACCACCCCTACTGCCCTCAGCCCAATTTAATGAACACCATCATATGTAAAACACTGTGCTAGAGAGTCTGATTTGCAGCCCCAAATGTCCCTCAGTGTAGGTCCATGCACTGGGAGCTCCAAGAGTCCCATTTCTGCAAGACGCTGTCTTCTGCTCCCATCAGCTATCAAATCGCCAAAAGTTCCTCAGATTGGGCTGGGATTTCTTAACCCCTTCCCCAAGTCTGTGCTGGGATTTTTATTTTCTTTGAGCTAGCATTTGAAAACCACTTCTCGCTCAGATCCACTTGGAGCTGCAGCTATCACTATGTATTATTTATTATCAATTCTGATGAGGTAAGAAGATATATCACCTGTCCTGAGAAGTCTGCTCTTCTGGTCCAGAAGACTAGATTCCTCATTTGTTAACTGCAAGTGATCAAGTCTGATTTGTGTTTAGTATGCAGATTAGGAGAGACTATATAAAAAGATACCATGTAAATGGTGAAGCACATGTAAATATGAGGTGCTATTTTATCACCAATTATTAAACTATATAACACTGACTTTCTATCTCCAGATGTTTTTACATTAAGTTTCCAACCCATGTTACTTTTTTTAATCATGCTAATTTTCACTTTCAAACAAAAGTTCACAGTTCTGAGAGAGCACATGTTACTATATCACCCTCTGATTAAAGGGAGATGCTGGGAGATAAAGAAAACCTAGAATTTTGCATATTTCCCACTAGTGTGATATATGGAAAATGTCAATTTTCAAAGAGGAAAAAATAATTGGAAAAAGTAATACCACTTTCAGAACTGTTCTTTGAAAGATAGTTTCTTCAATCCACAGACAGGTAGACACTCTATTGGTGCACATTTGGAAACAAAATTTTATGCATAATATTAAAATAAATTTGTAGGTGCTTTATTTCTCCCAGATCTTCACTACTTTTGGACAAACACCCAGAAGAAATTTCATATCAAATGTCAGTTCTATTTTTTTAATTTGCTGGTGTATTGATAAAATGGAATATTATTTAGTCTTAGGAAGAACATTCTACCATTTAAGACAATATAGATGAATCTTGTAGATATTGTGTAAAATGCAAAAGACAGACACAGTTAAGCAAATGCTATATGATTCCATTTACAGAAGATATCAAAAATAGTCAGACTCATAAAATCCAAGAATAGAATGACAGTTTCCAGGGACTGTGGGTTGCTGATGATGGAAATTTTTTCAATTGGTTATAGAATTTCAGACATTCATGACAGAAAATTATTTTTGAATATTTGGTGTATGACATAATATGTAAAGTTAATAATATGATTCTGTGTAGGTAAAATTTTGTGAGGAAGACACAAATCATGTTATGTATTTTTGGAAAATAATTAGTCTTAAGGAGGCTTTTGGGGGTGATGGACACATCTGTTCCACTTAGTGTTTGGTGGTGGTTTGGCAGTTGTATGCATATAGTCAAGCCCAACAAATTGTATGCACTAAAATTATATAAGATTTTGCATAGAAATTATACTTCTGTAAAGGTGTTTTTTATTAAAAAATAAAAACAAGTGTGAAATAAGCCTACTGAAAGGGCTTGGAAATTAAGCAGGTGGAGAAATCCAGAAACTAAACTCTGAGATACACATTCTAATAGAAGCATGAAGTGTGATCCCAAGGGCAGAAATAGAAAAGAGATGGGGAAAAATCACAATTGTTGCAGAAGCAATGAGAAAACAGGGGTTTGTTTTCAGACATTTCCTTTGTACTTTATATGCCAAGATACGGGTCATGTGAATATGAGATCTGAAAGAAAAAAAAAAAAAAAGAAGTATTTTAATGCTTAAAATGTGGATGCCGGGGCTGGAGAGATGGCCTAGCGGTTAAGAGCGCCGACCGCTCTTGCAGAGGACCCGGGTTCGATCCCCAGCACCCACATGGCGGCTGAGAACCGTCTGAAACTCCAATTCCAGGAGAACTCCAGCTCCAGGGGAATCCGACACCCTCTTCTGACCTCCGCGGCATTGCACTACACGGGTGCACAGACTCGCATGCAGACAGTACATTCGTCCACATACAGAAATAAATAAAAATTAATAAAAAAAAATAAAAATAAATAAAATGTGGATGCCAAGGCTGGAGAGATGGCTCAGTGGTGAAGAGCAGTGACTACTATTGCAGGAGAGCTGGATTGAATCCCAGCATCCACGTGGTGGCTAACAACCATGTGTAACCCCAGTTTCAGGGAATCTGATACCCTTTTCTGACTGCTGCAGACACTGCACCATGGCACAGGTGCACTTTTATATACAGTGTCGCGTAGACATACCACTTACACACATAAAATAAAAAGTTTAAATAAATAAGTCTAAAAATGTGGGCACTGTGTTAATCCTTAATATTACACATTTCATAGAATGGTACTTG
The DNA here is from genome assembly GCA_009823505.1 of Rhizomys pruinosus. NCBI lineage: Eukaryota > Metazoa > Chordata > Mammalia > Rodentia > Spalacidae > Rhizomys > Rhizomys pruinosus. The sequence continues at coordinate 1,886,538 of VZQC01005157.1, read as the reverse complement.
AGTGAAAAATTAAGTGTGGTCATTTTGGCAATGAGATTGCTTGGAGATATGAAAAGGTGAAGCAAGGAGCCAAATGTCATGGAAGGTTTTAGGAATGGAGATTGAATTACTCTCAAGGTGCCAGTGCATTTGGCATGAAGCGATGTCCCCTCCTTGAACTGAAGATACCCTGCCCCCAGGAAGAATCAGCTCCATTCATTTAAATGAGTTGCAGACAAAAAAAAAGTGAGAGACAGACAGAATAGAACTAAACAGGAAGCCAGAAAGCCAGCAGATCTATTCTCAGGGAGGCCAGAGTGGCCAACAAACTACATCGGATAGTTACAATCACTGGGTCACAAAAAACAACAACAACTACATAGATGTGAGAAAGTGAATTGTAGGAGGCACTGAGGTTGACAGAAATAGGCGAGAGTAAGAGTATTGGAAGGAGGATCATCAGAACAATGTTATACGTGTGTGTGTGTGTGTGTGTGTGTGTGTGTGTGTGTGTGTGTGTGTTGTCAAAGAACAAGTTAAATAAATTAAAACCCTGTCTTTTGTCTTTTGTTTTTCTTTTCTTTTTTAATGTATTGTTCCTTTATGTACATGTTCAAGTAGACGTGTAGACATGTGGTTGGAGGCCAGAAGTTGATGTCCAGTTTCTTCCTAGGTTACGTTCTGCTTTAGTTTTCAAGGCAGAGTATCTCACTGACCCTGGAACTCATCAGTTTTCTGAGGCTGGCTGGTCAATCTAGAGATCCACCTGTTTCCATCTTCCCTCCCCCGTGTTGGGGTAACAGATCAGCTACCATACATAGCTTTGTACTGGGGTACTGGGGTCTGAACTCAAGTTCTGGTTATTAAACAACTAGCACTATGAGCCGTCGTGGCAGCTACAGAGCCTTTGTTTAATTGTAACAAGAAGGAATGGAGAGGAGGCAGCAAGTGGGAGCTCTGTCCTCCAGAATGAGTATTTGCTGACTCCCTGTGCCATGGCCCAAAAATGAAGGCTGATAGGGAAGAGAGGATTTGATTTTCTTCTTCATGATTAATAAATTTTATTTATGAGACCAGAGAAGAACTAGTCTTAAATAAGGAAATACAGATGACCTTGAAACCAGGTATATTATTATCCAGATACACAGATAGTCTGAATTTAATTTTTATTAATGTAGATAATAGCTTACATGAGCCTTATGGTGACATTACCAGCACTCTAAAATTTAATTAGATTTTTAGAGCTTGTGTTAATGTCTTTTCTGGGATTATACAACCTAGGCCAGCAAGCTTCATTTTATTTTCATTATGATTTGAAATAAGCATGAATAAGGTGTTTTGCATATTGAAAATGGTTTTGATATAGGAGAAGCTTTAGAAAAACAGGGTCAAAATCTGTATTCTTTTTATTTAAGACTGCTTGTATATATTCTGTCTCTATCTTTTTTATATTTATTAGCTACCACCATCAGGGACACACATGCCTACTTTTACTTTTATGAAGGATAATTTTTAAATTTTTGACAGTTGTTAACTGTAATCATATGGTTTGAAAATAATCATTTTGAAGTATTGGTGTCTACATGTTCTTGAATTTTTTGTTTTGATGAAATGTCCCATTTTCATCATCTTTTAATTATTGTGCCCTGAAATTATTATATATATGTGTGTGTGATATCTATATCTCTCTCTATATATATTCATACCCATATATGTGTGTGTGTGTTTGTTATACTTCTTTCCAGACTGGCAAATCCTTGAAGCTAACAGAAAATCCATTCACCATTTTCAGACTCACCACAGTATGTGCTGTATATGTTTATGAATTTTAATCTATTTTTCTCTTTCCACAAAAATGTAAGACAAAAATTGAGGGCACAAATTAAGCTTCTATTTTACATACAGAATATTTATTAAATGAGAGAGATACTATTGTTTCATAGTGACATTCTGTTTTCATTATTCACATTCTTACTTTGGGGTTAGTCTGAAGATTATGTCCATAGTTAGGAGACATTGATAGGATTTGGGGGAAAATAAACTAGCTCTACCTTAAGGAGTCAAAACTGTGTAATAAGTAGACACGATGGGACTAAGAACCAAAGCTGTATGGGTGGATAGGACCTAAGGTTCTTTAATCCTCTGGCCTGGACCTTGACCTGAACTTTCTTCTCTATATAAATGGCGATGTTGGGAAAAATGGTTGAGGACCCTGTTTGGGCTCAAGCAGTATGAAGAATTTCATTGCTACAGGACACAGGGTCCCTTGCTTTATGCATTGTCCTGTGACTTTAGCTAGTCTTCCAGTAACCGTCCCCAACTGTTCCCTTTCTGTCCTCATCTGCCTTCTGCTGGATTTAGAGAGGGATTCTGTTTGGGAAGGGACTTAGTCTGTCATGATTAGAGCTTAGTAATTACAAAGTACTGATTGTTCTTCATTTATAATTACAGAGCAAGCTTGCTGTTCTCTTCCCCTAGTTTATAGCCTTTGAGGAGAGTTCCAGAAACATAAATACATAGACATGTTTAGTCTTACGTATTGCATTAAATTGATATTTATTTTTAATGACAGGATCCAATCTCTTCAGAATCATCCAATTCTGTTTATGTGCTTTGCTAGCATTGGAAAAGGAAAGGGACCAGATAAAGAAACAGTCCCTTGTCAAATATCTTGTTTCCTCTTTCTGGTATGAAGATAAAATCACAAACAAATATGAAATAGTAGCAAGGAAAGGCAATGTCTAGCCCTGGATTCTTACAGTGTCATGACCTCAACTAAACCTGTTCCTTTCTTTTCTAGGAGCTCTAAAAATTTACCATTTTCTGTTCGTATACAAGGCTTAATGATTGCAGATATCCACATCTGTGCATTAGGATGAATTTTTAATTATTTTTCCTGATTAAGTTTTTGCAATTATTCATAATGTTCATCTGAGTGAAATAAAATGATATACACTGAGGTGGGTGTTAACAGATTGTAAGATTTGATATGTTTTGAATAGAAATGGTAATGATAAGTGACAGTGACCTAATTTGTGGAACAATCTTCTTGCATAAAATAATCTACTAATTTGTAATTATATGATTAACTCAACAAGAAAAATAGAAGCCAATCAAGTCAGAATCATTGTTATAGAATAAGAAAACCCAGTGACTTTTCTATTTAATGTGTTAGCTACAGTGAACTCTAATGTGAATTCAAAATATAAATACTCATTAAAATTATTTTGAGGAGAAAGATGTTCATTTGTTTGCCACTAAACTTCGAAAGGACAAAAAAAAAGAAAAAAAATCTCAAAAATAAATATAGACCCTTGTTGGTATTAGTAGGTAGTGAGTGTACATTCCTTCCACTTGTGTGCATTGTCTTTTCAAAAGCATTACTTACTTATCGCAATTGCTGCTGTGATCAAGCATCTGCCAATAGAGGGGGAATGATTTATTTTAGCTTTCAGTTGAAGAAGGGATACATTACATTGTTGCGGGAAAGACATGGTGGTAGAAGTGTGATGTTGCTGTTCTCAATTTCTTAGTCCAGAATCAGAGAGAGAGAGAGATGATTACTTGTGCTCAGCCTGTTCCTGTCTTTTCCCTCCTTCATAGTCACTTCACGTGTCCTTCCCCTGCTAAGGTGCTACCCACATGCGAAACATGTCCTCTTCCCTCAGCAAAACCTTTTAGAAACCTGATAGATACTGAGAGGTGTGCAACCATGGTGCTTCTAAGTCCTGTCATGTGGACAATGAGTATTAACTACCCACAAGAGTCATGTGAAAGAATGACTTAATGTATAAGCAAGTCCAGAATCAAGACGAGGACACTGAAGCTCAGTGTACCAATGTCACGTTGGCATTCACATAGATCTTTTCCAGAGGCAGAGCATAGAACATTATTGCAGAATCCATGTGCTTTTAATAATATTATGAAAATTTTAAAAGAAAAAATATAAGGGGGATGGGTCCTTGAATCTTTATAACACATATATGACTATAAACTATATCATACAGATTTAAAGTAAGGCATTATTCATAAATACTTGAAAGAAATAGACATACCTAGCTTGGGGTTGATATTATAAATAGCCTAAACATTAGGATAATTTGATTTGAGATGAATCAAGATGGGACAGTGTATTTATAAATAGCTAATTAAAACCTGGACTTTATTTGGAGGAACTAAGTCACTTGTTTAGAGTACAAAACCAACACACATTCTTTTTAATATAAGAATTTTATTGATGTTTTGTGTAATTCATACATCATTTTTCAGTTCAGTTTAGACATATTCCCCTTTTCCTTCCCCCAACACCACTCTAGTCCATGCATTCTGCCATACATGTCCTGCATCTTCCTCTCAGTCTTTTAAAAGATTTTCTCTGCAGAGTTTTATTGTCTGGGGCAGAATTTAACTGTATCAGTCTGTTCTTTGACCCAGTTCTTATGTTGTTATTTTTCACTCCCATTTGTATTGCTCCAAAATATGCCTATATATACAACATACATTGTTAAGTGTGATAAATATGAAAAAATATTGAAGTGGTTTATGTTATATGTATGTACTGTGTTTATGCTTGAAACTATATAACCTACTGGGAAAGTTACTGTAATTGACCCTACAGTGGAAGCAAGAAACTTGTCTCAAAGAGCTTAACTTTTTTCTGTCCCCATATCCAAGACAATGACCAGAAGTTAAGGAAGAATTTCTGAATCTGAACTCTAGATAATTATTTGTTTCTCTATTCACGATCATGCTGTTCACTCTATTACTCCCATACTAGTTCAGTACTTGGGCAGTTTTTCATGACTAGAAGGCTGAACGCCTAGCTGGTTGAACATGTTCCGAAAGTTTTTGATCATTTTTATCTTGCAGTGAAATTAAAATACAGCTGTTAGATGCAGGGGTGACAAGTAGGTGAGTAATTCAGAGATATTGTCATTCTTTGGAAAGTAGACAGGGAAAATAAAAGTGTCTTTGATTATATATAACTAAAAACAGTAGAAAAAAATATTGATTATATGGCATATGTCACCTGTCATGGCATTTGAGAACAAAATGAAGCCAATAAATAAGTTCTAGAAGCAACTAATCATTTCTGGATTGCTTAGGAAATAGAAATATGTGAGACTTCTGTGCAGGTAGAAGTGGGATTTTGCTTCCAGGAAAAGCCTGTGGCTAACTGCAGCAAGGTCAGTGGCAGACACATATGCAGGAAGCAATGCGTAAATTTAATAACAGTGAAGAAGGATCATCAACCTATGTTTGGCTTTATGATAACCATTACTCTTCATTTGGGGTTAATGATTGTTCTAACGCCTGAGACAACAAGTGTAATGAACTGTTACAACCACTCTGGGTGAATGTCAGGCCTCCAGATGATCGTTACCAGAGAGGACAGTATAAATAGTTCAAGTGTGGAAAACAGCACAAAGAAGAGAGACAGTAAAGGAAGAAAGTGGGGGTCGCTTCCTCATCTGGTCTTCTCTTCGTGGGGACATCGTTGTTTCTATATTGCCTTTAGTAGAACTCTTTTCAGCAAACTGTTTTAACCCCTCTTGTAGTGGTGTGTGAGAAAGAAATTCCCACTGTTAAAGTTTTACTGTTTTGCCAGTAATGAAGTAAGGGGTCATCCAGAAATTATGGGGAATTAAATTCATTGTTTCAATATATTATGTGCATAGTCAGGTGTGTTGCTGTGTTTCTTGTGTCTTCAAGTGGTTCATAGTGTTGCCTGGGGATTTTATTACTGTGTAGTCCTTCTACAGGTAGAAACATGTTTGTGGGATGGTGACAGTTCAGATGTTAAGGAGGCAAATTATTAAATTAACAGTCACCTAACTCCAAGGTGTTCCAAATTTGTTCCTTATCTCTCCTCTAGTCCCTTCCAAATCAGTCAAACCTAAGAATTTTCAAGATCTGTTAAGCTTGAATTAGGTTTCTATCTGGTAAGTACTCTGTGGCAGATATTTTGGTAGGCAGTGTCTTACCTGAGCAGACACTGTGTGTTTGTGTGGCTACATTGTGTGCTGGTAGGGATAGAATTCAGGATTTCACACAAATAAGCCATGTCCTCTACCACTAAGCTGTCCCCCAAAACCCAGTATATATCCTTTAATGCACACAATAGACTAGTCATACAAGCCTTTGTCACCTCTATTTTATCTATAAGTAATTGAAGTAAAGAAAAATTACATGGTAGTACCAACTCTACAAAGCTAAGAATAAATAGCACGTAGAAATGAGCTCAACATGTTTTGCACTCAAACCTTGTAATTTTACACTGCACCCAACCTGTGTGCACATGGAATATGATTTCATTATTAAATCACAAAAGAGTTTACATGTAATTGTCTTTAGGTGAGGAAACTACCACCTGTGTCAATATATTTTCATTGCCAACATAAAAGGCTTCATACCCATTAAGCAGTTATTTACTCTTCCTTCTCTGTAGACCACCCCCAATTCCAAATACCACCCACCTGTCATGTGTCTTTTTGGATGGTCTAACTTCAATATTTCTTATACCAGGAATCATAAAATATGGATCCTTTTTGGTCTGTCTTTCACTTAATGCAATGATTTGGAGCTTCATGAATGGTATAATATATATCAGCACTGCATCCCTTTCCCCTATCAATAATTATAAATATGTATGTATATTCCCTTGTATATAAATGCCGAACATTATCTGTTTACCTCTGTATGGATATTTGTGTTGGCTCCATCTTTGGGCTATTGTGAAGAGTGTTATTCTGATTATTGATGTATTTTCTGCCTATTTGTTTAAATTTGTTGTTTTGTACGTATTTGAGAATTTATTTTTATGCTAGTGTTTTGGGATAGTATTTTTCTGTCTGTTCATTTTAACTTTATTCTTTTGTGCATACTTGAGCATTTATTTTTGTACTGGTCAATGAATTTTTAATTCATTTACAGGAACTTCTTAAATTCTCAAAATCCCATGGAATGAATATTACCATGGTCTCGGTTTTACAGAAGAGTATGCTAATTTAGAGAGACTTTATGCTAATTTAGAGAGACTTGGAGGTGCCTTGTATTGAGTCAAACTAATGGTACTGGGAATCAATCTTGCAGCCCTGTTTCAGAGTCTGTCCTGGACTCATTTGAAGCTTCTTCATATGCACACTTTCTGCTGTCATCTCAGTCTTACCTGAGCAGACACTGTTTCACCAAATTTTCTCTTCAAACTCAGAATGGTTTATTATTTATATACAATAGTTCACAAGTAGGTTTTCAAAATACCATTGTCATCCTGTTACTGTGACTGATTTTATATATATATATATATATATATAGATATATGATATCTTACTACAAGGGACTTTCAAATTGCTAGTATTTAGGAATAATTTATTTTTGTTCCTAGCAATAAAAACAGTAATACATAAAACTCAAACGAAACACTATCTGGTGCTTGGCAACAAGGGACGTTGTTACATTAAATTTAGCTCCCTTTAAAAAGTATAAACATGTTAGTTATCTTTTTTATATTGTAATATTAAAACTCGACCATAAAAGAAATAGTTCTTGGTTTTGCTTATGAATTTGTTTTGAAAAAGAAGTTATGGATCTCCCTAAATGACTGCCACAGATGTGTTCTGACGATAGGTATCTGCAGTCTTGTTTATTCCTGCACAGCTCTGTCTCACCCCATGCTGCAGATGCATCACAAAGAAGTTAGAACTGTACACTAATGGTGGGACTGTGGGGGTTTGGGCACAACAATCTGTAGATTGGTTTTGCACGAAGGATGCTTATACTCATGGATTATCACTTATAGCTTAAAAACATGAAAAAAAAAAAAAAAAACCAAAAAAAAAAAACCTGAAAGATGCAGGACAGTTATGGCAGAATACATAATCTGGGATGGGGTGGGGTGGGGGGGAAGGGAAAGGGAAATATGCCTGATCTGAATTGGAAAATGATGTAAGAAATGCACAAACCATCAATAAAATTAATTAAAAAAAAAAAAAGAAGTTAGAACTGAGTTTGTAGTGGACTGAAACTCCTTCTCCTGGCTAGAGTATCATAGCTCACTTTGTGACACTGGGCTTCTATAATTTGTTTTCTTCACCCACATGTAGAATTTCCAATGGAACTGTGTCATTCATTGAGCATATTTTAGATCCATGCTATCTCTCAAGATAAGTTTAGATACACAATCTTATAGTCAGTCTATTAAATTTTGTCCTTGGTTGCACAAAGATAAAAAAACCTGGCCCTTTGCTGTGCTTAAGGTTTATATTTTATATTATCTGCTGAAACACATTTTGAACACTTCAAGCTTCACTTAGATGTATGTTTGAAAGACTCCTGCTCAGACCAAATATTTCCCACCTGCTGCTTTCTCAGTAACAAGCTTCTAGTAGTAGAAATAGAGCTTACCTTGCATGGATGTGAAATGGATTGAGAGATGATCATCAAGTTAAACTCTAACCTTTGAAATTATGAAGGTTTCTCACAGTTCCCAGTTTGAACATTAAGTAGTGAAGTCTTTTGCTTGGTATAAATTACTTAGCTGAGAAATGTGTTATATTAATTTTAATTTCACCTGCTACTATGAATTAAAGGAAATATGTATTGGTCCATGAATTCATTTCAATGCCATTTTACATCAACATTAACATGTCTAGATCCATGCATACTCAAGCCTGTTTTTATACCAATGCAACTTAGCATTAATCTAAAAAATAAAGTGTACTTTTAATTAAATGAGTTTTGCCTAACCTTGAAACAGGGACCTTTCTTGTATAAAGTAGTGCTCTAAGTTAAGCTTTTGCAATAAATTATATCAGAATTGAAGTTCTTAGCTAACGGGTATATAACTGAGTTTTGATACCTGCACTGAGTCTAAAGATATGGATTAAACATGATATATCTATCCCTTCTATAAAATGTTTGTAATGGTCATTTTGGAGTGGACATACTTGATATAATATGCCATTTATTAAACAGATTTTCACTAAGTCAGTGCCCATGTGTGTTTGGAATTTCTTTTCATTAGCTTACAGGCAAGCCAAATGATTGTCTGTTTACATTAAGATTTTTTATATGGACATAAATTCCTCTTAGCTTCCTTTTAAAATGAATCTTTAATTAATAGGAAAGTTTAAATGAAGTGGTGGCAGTGGAGAAAAATTCCTAGCAACCGTAATCCAGGGTACCAATGTTGCTACCCAATTTCCCCAAATATACTCTTCCCTGGTAGTGCCTTGTGCAATATTGAATTTTTCTTTTCTGCATTGGACAGTGAAATTCCTTCTTGACATCTTATTCTACTTTTTATGTGGATATCCACAGCATTGTTTCTTAGCTGAAACCAAGAAATATCAGTAGCAGATTTCCCCTATACATTTAAAAATCTGATAAATGAGTTGAGTCCCTGTAGTTATGAAAATTACATGTAGTTAATACCTTAGGCAAGTGGCTTGCATTCTCAGCAGATTCTCAAATGATGCTTTACCCCTTGTTGATACAAAAGTAATGTTAACACTTCCCTGGGAAGTTTACAGATGAGGACTGTTCTTTAAGATCTACAAAAGCACTGCACTTTTCAACTTCTCTTCTGTACCCTTGATTCTCTGAATTGCATTATTTTTTAGGAAAAATTAAATTAGAATTATCCGGATTACAGCCCATGCCAGAGTTACTGAAGACAGACAGGAGAGAGAGAGAGAGAGAGAGAGAGAGAGAGAGAGAGAGAGAAATGGGTACGGGAAACACCAAGTGGCTTTCATTAATTTATATTCATTCCTACTAAATTTCATCTGCAATTCTTTTTTAATTTATTTTTTAAGGGATTCACAATATAAGAGCACAGTTGTTTTCAGATCACATTAATGCTGCTCAGTTTGCCATACAATTAGGTAATTGGTGCTAGCATCCACAGATGAGGGATACCATTCATCATTTGTTTTTCTGGGACTGGGTTACTTCACTCAGCATGATATCTTCTAGCTCCAGCCATTTACCTGCAAAGTTCATGTTGTCAACTTTCTTTACTGCTGCATAGAACTCCATTGTGTAGATGTGCCACATTTTCTCTATCCACTCGTCGGTTGAGGGGCACTTGGGTTGGTTCCAGCACTTTGCTATTGTGAAGAGAGCTGCAATAAACATGGCTGTGCAAGTATCTCTGCGGTAAGATGAGTCTTGTGGGTGGTATGGCTATGTCAGGTGGCAAGTTCATTCCAAGTCTTCCAAGGGTTCTCCACATTGCTTTCCATAGTGGCTGTATGAGTTTACATTCCCACCAGCAATGGATGAGTGTTCCCCTTTCCCCACAACCTCTCCAGCACTTGGTATCAGTTTTCTTGATCCTAGCCAGTCTTATTGGAGTGAGATGATATCTTAAAGTTGTTTTAATTTGCATTTCCTTAATTATTCCATCTGAAAACCTTTCCTCAAACAAAATACATTATAAACAAATTACCCTCTGGTGTTTCAAATTAAATTATAAAATTTGTTCAGTGTATAACTCTTTCGATGATTTCATAAATCAGAATTTCAGTTTGGCCTTTCTCTTTCATATTCTTTTTTCAATTCTGGTAATCTGTGGTAAGAGGAGGAAAAAGACAATCCCTACCGGAGATGGTACTCAAAATGCCACAAAACTCTAAAAGTGTCTAAATTTTTTTTATTAAACCCAACTAGCTACTGCAAAGGCTAACTGGCTAATTATAGTCCTTTCAGGCTATGTAATCTCCAAAAATCGATCCCCTGGTGCAATCAATGATTATAAAGAGATGATTTGATAACTCCAAATTTGCCTCATTTTCTGAGTCATGGAAGTTATCAGTGTTTTATTATTGCAGTCTGATATGCTATGCCCCAATATTGCTTCATAATCTCTCAATGTAGCACCTGAGAAAACTATTTGGAATCAGAGGTGCTGTGTGAGGGGCAGCTCATTCAGCTGCCCCCTCCCCCCGGGCTGAATTTCACTCTCAGTTCTCTCTAGCACATGTCTGTTGAGCAGGCGTGGAGGACTTAGAGGTCTTTTGTATTTGCTTATGTGTTACTCTGACAATAGAAGTCCTCTGGGTTGTCATTTGTATAACTCATGCACAAAATCACTGAAAGTGATCTTTTCTGAAATTCCCAGTTCAATGATAACTATGACCATTATGGTTTTTCAATTTTTGAAAAATCAACTTACAACTGACTTTGTTCAAAAAGTAATTTTTCTGACTCATTTTGACTACTCCCATTATGAAAATCACCTGTCAAGACAGTAGAGATAAATGTGTGTGTTCTGGAACTTTCTGACATTTGTTTCATGATTAATTCATAATTCCATGAAAGTTCAATACCAACAGGGAATTCTGGAATGTGTCTGTGTCTGTGACCTCTTGGCGTCTCAAATATCAAGTAACTAGGTGCACACGCTGGGCCTTATGTCAGAATCTCTCTCCTGATGCCTGTGAACTCTATAACCTATTGCTTCGTGGTCTTGAAAATTCCACTGGTGAACATGATGATTTTGCTAACCACATGGAAAAAATGCTATATAGTAATTCTAAGGGAAATGATTGAACTCTAAGGAAACATTATCACCCCAAAGAATTTAAGCCAAAAGTCTTCGCACAAATGCAACAATATTGGTATTTGATATTTCTACCAGAGATTCCATAGGTAAGGGACATTGGCTCTGAATATTCTGCGTTTAACACTGAAATAGTCATGGGAAACTCAGCAATAGATGCAAGAGAGAAGTGCATGCTGCTCCTCTTCAGGAGACAGAAGGGTATGAAGCTGAGAACTCTTGCCTCCTGTTGACTCCACCAGGTGATAACTTTGGCCTAGTGAGCCCAGAGATGTGTGCACAGAATGATGTGTTGAGTTTATCTCTGTAGTCTTCTGAATGTCTGCCCAAAATGCTAGAGGCCACTATAGACATATTTAGAAGAAACCAGAGGGCTATATTCATAAAAATCATTACGAATACCCTAAAGTGTGTAAATACATGTTAAAAATAATTTTTCTTGGGCTGGAGAGATGGCCTAGTGGTTAAGAGCGCTGACTGCTCTTACAGAGGACCCGGGTTCAATCCCCAGCACCCACATGGCAGCTAAGAACCGCCTGTAACTCCAATTCCAGGAGAATTCCAGTTCCAGGGGAATCCAAGACCCTCTGCTGACCTCCGCAGCATTGCACGACACGAGTGCACAGACCTGCATGCAGACAGTACACTCATACACATACAAAAATAAATAAAAATAAAAAAAAAACAAAATTTTTTCTTGAATTTTTGTGGATTTCATACATCTTAATCATATTTAGCCCCCTTCCCAATCTGTACCCACACCATAGCTCAACCTCAGTACTTCATGCATTTTGTCATATATTAGGACCTATGGCATCAAGCCTGTGCACGCATATGTCCCTCAGTATGAGTTCTTCCACTGAAGCCTGTTCAGACTGTCTACCTTAAAGAAGACCAACTCTCCTTCACCCGGTAGTCACGAGCTGCCAAAGCAAGCTAATACCCCTTGCTTTTTAAAATGTGTGTATGTTACATGTTCTCAACTCTTAACTTTCATCATACTACCATAGGCAGAATCTACCAAGCAACTAGTTTCTTGGGAGTGTGGGATTTTAGGAAAGGCAACATTGTTCAGATCTGAGATATTAAATTAATTAATACCATGCTCAACTGTGAGACTTATTTAGATCCATTTTGGGAAATCTTCATAATTTCAACTGGCAAACCTTATGACATTTCTGTGTTGTTAGTGTATGTTGAGTGATGTTATCACTGTTTTTGTAAATATTTACTATGTTTTCCTATCTAGTTTAATTCAAACAATTTTGCACTTTAAAATAAATGTTCTGAACATTGTAAAAAATAAATATAATGTGTGCAGTGTATATGTAGTAAAAGCAAAAGTGTGTTAAACTATTATAAAAAAAAACTGCTAAGAATTTATAGCATTTCAATTGATTTACTTAATCTTGTGGGGTTTCAGTTTTGTTATCCAAGTTTTATATATTCAGATGACAGAGTTTAGACCAATTTAGTGATTTGTTTTCCAAGACCAGGCAGCTAGTAATTTGTCCAAGTGCTTCCACCCAAGAGGACTGAATCAAGAACCTGAGCTCTTAACAATTATATTATTAGCCTGAATCACCTGCAAACATTTGCTCTCTCTGTCAATGAGAAAATTGAAACCCATACTAAGAGATTTACAGTGGGCACACTATGTACTAGATAATGGAGACAAGAGATTAACTCTTACATCTCAACTTTGAAATAATGTGGATAGATGGTTAATCTTTTTTTCTCTTTAAAAAATGTGTTTATAATGCATTTTTATTGATTCCAGAATTTCACACAATGTATTTTGATCATATTCAGACTTGCTTTCTGCTATCCAATAGCAGGTTAATCTTGAATAGTGTCAGCTCCACGCCACTCTCATAATGCTTTCCATATTGGCTCATTCATTTTGTTATCATATCTGCTTTGAATTATCCTCATTTTACTCTAGAGCCAATGAAATAAATCACTTTGAGATTCATCTCTTTAACTCCTGGGACTGGGGAAGTGTCTCAGTTGATAAAGTGCTTCACACATAAGCTTGGGGCTTGAGTTTGGCTCCCAGGCACCTAAGGATATCTTTCTGGAGCTTACTGGCTACCTAGCCAGTCTAACCAAACTAGTGAGCTCCAAGTTCAGACAGAAACTGAAAGATCTCCAACTGAATAAAAATAAAGTGCAGAGAAATTGACAAGAAAGATAGCCAGTCTCAACTTCTAGCTTATATTGTCTTATGCATACATGTGAATACACAAAAATGTACACATACATATAAATAATAATTATGATAAAAGGTAGCCCCATACAGCAAAGAAATATTTACTACAGAGTATCATAGTGTTCTAACTACTGTACTATCTCTCTGTGCTTGGACAAGCCACAAGCATACTGGACTTGCCCTCCATCCCCACAAAAAAAAAAAAAAAAATTAGGGAAGAAAAGTTACCATCAGACAACATCGTTGGTTTAGTGTGTCTCTTAAAGATTGTTCTTTGCCACCATGTGGGTGCTGGAAACCGAACCCAGGTCCTCTCCCAGAGCAGTCAGTGCCCTCAAACACTGAGCCACCTCTCCAGCCCCTAGTGTGTCTTTTATAGCTATAGTTTGGGGTTATGTAGTTTGTATGGTTTATATAGTTTATTATGTGCCTCATAGTATAGAAACTGCCATTGTGCCCAGCAGAAACTATGGAGGCTCATCAATTATTACAATGGAAGCCAAATTCGTGTGCTTAGATTCAGGATGAAAGAATGGTAAACCAGTTGGAGAGGATGATAGAAGTGGTGCTTTGATAACTAGTGGTGATTTTGGGTTTAGTACAGAAAAGTAGACACATTGTTATTCTTATGCAAAAAAGCATGTTATTTTGGAAAGAAAGAAATGCGATGTTTTAGAGATTTTCTTTCCATTAAAACAAACCTATTTTGCAGATTTAGTATGCCTTTTATCAGTAGTGCAGCTCAATTTCAGTTTGGGCAGTAGTTTTTACAAAAATAAAAGAGGAATAAAAATATTTTTATACCTACACTGCAAATTTCTCACAAGAGTTTCAAAGTGTAATTATCTAAGTTTCATCCAAAAACATTCAAGTGTGTGAATCTTACATTTGGGTTCTTGCTAATCAAAACTGGGCCTAAGTCCAGGGTGTACATTACATAAAGAGGTGGTGCCACATTTTCAAGCAAAAGGAAATTTTCACATAAGTCCTACCAGGCTTTTATGTGGCTATTATCCACCCCCATTGTGTTTGCATTTGATGCATATTTCAGTTGAGTTATCATATGCTAGCTTTTGCTGTGACCACAAAAACATAGTATATAGTCCGTATCTGCACACACTGAGTAAGAGACAGAATTAACATCCCTTACACAAATAAACTACAATGAATACTTAGGCTACTTAGCAGCTTCAGAGAATACTATATTTAGGTAAACTTAAAATGCATCTTAAATAAAAAGACATGTATGACTAGGTAAATGAGTCTGAAAGGAACTAGTACCACTGAGCACTGAGGTGTTACATAGTAATAGAGCTGAACCAGGCTTTGATTGATGTGGTCTTTAAACCAAGATGAAGAGTGAAGTAAAGCGATAATAAATGCAAATTTTACCAACAATGAGCTATGTAAATTTGGGATTATTATTTATCTTCTCAGTTCTCTCATTTGTAACAAAGGAACATGATCAATTCATTCTGATGGTCAAGTAAGAGAATTCATATTCTCTTCTTAATCACAGCTTATTCTTTGGCCTCAGCTGTGCAGAACCTACAGATTCTTAATTTAGAATATAATACAGACAGCCATGATGGTCTCCATTTTACTTTGCAGCTTCACAATCCAGGCCTCTGTCATCTACAGCTCTTTTTAAGCATAACTGTTCTAAAGCTCCACAGCAACCAACTCTAAGGACTCAATGCCTGTTCTAGCCCAAGGATTCAAACACTTCCACAAAATTGTCCCCCAAACATTCTATGGTACCAGTTTCTGTTCTAGTGTGCTCCTCCACTGCTCTGACAAAACACTCTGACCAATAACAACTTGGGGAGAAAAGGATTTATTTCACTTACATTTCCTGGGTCACAGTAATGGAGATGCAAACTAGAACAGAAATTGGTGCAAGTAGGGCAGCAAGCCCATAAGCAGCATTCATCCATAGTTTGTGTTTCAGCTCCTGCCTCCAGGTTCCAGTCCTGAGTTCCTATCTGGGTTCCCTTCGTGATGAACTGTGACCTTGGAGATGAAAGACAAATAAACCCTTTCTTTCCTGTTGGTTTTTTGTGAGGGTGTTTTGTCACAGCAATGGAGAAGGAAACTAGAACACATATTCATTGTGGTTTTATACTGTCTGTTATTAGTGGAGTATTTGCCCTCAATCTTCAAGGTCTATATGTATTCCTGTGTTGGTAACTTCCTGTACCCCTGTGTAAAAATAACCAAAAGTCACATAACAGAAACTACTTAAGTAAAGAAGGTTTATTTTGTATTTTGTTTTCAGAAAGTGTCAGTAAATCTTAGCAAGGAAGGTATGACAGAGTTCATGGCATGTAAGTGTGTGTGGTGAGTTCACGGCAAGTGGGTGTTGTGGTGGGGACTCCTCCATGGGCAGCAGACAGAGAAACAGAGCTCTAGGCTAGGTATGGGTGTAAATTGCAAGCCCCCCAGGGATCCCAAAGATACCCCCACACCAGTGCCACTGGTTGGACATTAACTATTCAAACATAGGAGAATGTAGAGGACATTTCACACTGAAAGCCCTACAACTCCATTATGTGACCTGAATCTGGATATTGACCTGTGTAGCACTCTGCCCAGTCTTACCTGACATGTGCACTTCACTGTCTGTCTTTCCAATAAAAATATATCAGCCTCATAAGCATTTAAAAACCTTTACTAATAGCATTTGACAAATGAGAAATTTGCAAATGAAATTATTTTAATATCCTATTTTATTTAACCTAGTTAAAGATCCAAGATTCATTTCAACATGAGATCAATATAAAATTACTCATACCCTGTATTAGTCAGTTTTCTGTTGCTGTGATAAAGCACCATGACCAAGGAACTTATAAAAGGAAGAGTTTATTTGAGCTTACGATTGGCGGTTCCAGGGAATTTGAGTCCATTGTGGCAGGAGGCATGGCGGCTGGATCCGGAGCAGCAAATTGAGGGTCACATCTCCCAAAGAGCACAGGAAACAGAGAGGGCAACTGTAGACCGCAGAGGCTTGTTAAAACTCACTAAGCCTGCCCCCAGTGACACACTTCCTGCAGCATGGCCACATACCCCAAGACCTCCAAAAACAGCGCCACCAACTGGAGACAAATGTCTGAATACCTAGAACCTATGGGGGACACACATTCAAAACACCACATTCCACTCCCTGACCCCCATAGGCTCTTGACCATATACAATGCAAAATGCATTTAGTCCAACTTTAAAAGTCCCCACAGTCTTTACCAGTCTCAATGCCATTCAAAAGTCCACAGTCCAAAGTCTCTGAGACTCAGGCCAATCTCCCAAACTGTAAGCTCCTGTAAAATCAAAAGACAAATTACATACTCCCAACATACAGTGGAACCGAATACACATTCCCTTTCCAAAAGGGAGGAATAGAGGCATAGTGAGGAAATACTGTACCAAAACAAGACCGAAAACCAGTAGGGCAAACGCCAAGTCCTGTAGCTCCACATGCAACTTCTGGGACTTGACTTCCAAAGGGCTTAGATAGCTCAGCTCTTCCAGCTTTGCTTGCAACATACATCTCTTTCTTAGGCTGGTACCACTCCCCATATGCAGCTCTCCTTGGCAAATATCTCACAGGTCTGGCATCTCAAATCCGCTGCCAACCAGGCTTCACACTCACAGCTTCAGGCAATGGCCCATCAGGGCCTTCTTTATTCAGGGACGCCCCTGCTGTACTCTGCCTGGCCTCTTTGGCTCTCTGAAACCGTGGAGGAAGAACTGATGACCCTTCACTCTTGTGAACTTCATGCCTCTAAAGCCAGCACCACGTGAATGAAACTGCCGAGTTTGGCTGCAATCCTGGGATGGACCCTGGCCCATTCCAACCACATTTGCAACTTTTCTCTGCCCTGGACTTGCTGGAGGATTAGCTGGGTGTGGTCTTGCCCTGAAGGTATTGATTCTTTTGTTTGCTTGTAAATCTGGAGGCCCTTCCTTAAGCACTCTAATCTCTTTATCAAAAGGAACCTCTCTTTCACATGCCTTGGCACCACCTTTAATCTTCCTAGTGCAGTTTTCAGATCCAAACTGTACATTCTGCATTTCTTTCTGCCCCATCTGCTCTTCTTCACTGTAGATCTGCACAATATTCACCATCAATAGCCACACCACCATTTCTACATTAGACTGTCTTGAAATATCCTCCACCAAAGACATTAGTCCATTGCTTTTCAACTTAGCATCAGGCAAGCATTTGGGCTGTGGGCAAACTGCTGCCAGACTATCAAAATATCCCAGTTGCTGCCTAAGTCTTTATTTTCCTCTGGAACTACATTTTTTGCAGCAATGTTTTCTTCCAGGCTTCTACTAGAATGGCCCGTTAAGCTCTGCTTACAGTAGTCAACAGCTTTTCTAGCCCAAAGTTCCAAAGTCTTCCACATTTCTCCAAACATCCACATGGTCAGGTTCTTCACAGCCAACACCCCACTATCAGTACCTAATAATTGTATTAGTCACTTTTCTGTTCCTGTGATAAAACCACCACGAGCAAGGGAACTTATAAAAGGAAGAGTTTATTTGAGCTTACAAGTGGCGGTTCCAGGGAATTTGAGTCCATTGTGGCAGGAAGGCAGGCAGCTGGATCTGGAGCAGCAAATTGAGGGTCACATCTCAAAAAGAGCACAGGAAACAGAAAAAGCAACTGTAGACCAGAGGCTTGTAAAACTCACTAAGCCTGCCCCCAGTGACACACTTCCTGCAGCATAGGCCACACACCCCAGGACCTCCAACAAACAGCGCCACCAACTGGAGACAAACGTCTGAATACCCGAGCCTATGGCGGACACACATTCAAACCACCACATACCCTAAAAAATTACATCCTACCATGTGTGAAGACATGGTTGGACCTGGAGGCCATAATGTTCAGAGAAACAAAGCAGATGCCAAAGGACAAGTTCCATATGATCTCACACAGAATTAAAAATGTTGACATCATAGGAATCTGGAGTAGAATGCAGTTAATTGCATGTTAGAAATAAAGAAGGGAGGGAGAGGCAGAGCTTCATCCATGTTACTCTCCATTTCATCCATGGTATTCTCCATTTCATCCATGGTACTCTCCATTTCATCCATGGTATTCTCCATTTCATCCATGGTACTCTCCATTTCATTCATGGTACTCTCCAATTCATCCACGGTACTCTCCATTTCATCCATGGTATTCTCCATTTCATCCATGGTACTCTCCATTTCATCCATGGTACTCTCCATTTCATCCATGGTACTCTCCATTTCATCCATGGTACTTTCCATTTCACCTAAACAGGAGCAAGACACTCAGATGTCCAGTTGCAGAGGAGGGTGTCTGGAGAGTAAATGGGTTCAAAATGCAAAAGAAAATTGGAAAGCTTTTCAGCATAATGTTAATTATTGGAGGAATATGTGTAAACATTACACAGCCTACACGCATGCTGTAGATAGTTGAGAAATTATAGATGATAGATAGATAGATAGATAGATAGATGGTAGATAGACATAGACAGATGATAGATAGATGATAGACAGATATAGAACTACACAGAAACACACACAAGACTAACAAGACAGATGTAGAAAGACGAATTCCACACAATCTTATTAATATGGAATAAAAAAATACTGACATCATAGGAGTCAAATAGAGTAGAATTTTCATCTATGTGTTTCTGTGTGTGTGTGTGTGTGTGTGTGTGTGTGTGCGAGAGAGAAGAGAGAGAGAGAGAGAGAGAGAGAGAGAGAGAGAGAGAGAGACCTACTGTGTGCTTTACTCATAATAAATGCCACGTGGAATGTGGAATAATCTTTTTTTCTGAGGTTTGCTGTGTTTAGAATCATTATCTGGTCTGTGCTCTATTTTTTTTTTTTTTTTTTTTTTGGTCTTTTCGAGACAGGGTCTCCCTGTAGCCCCAGCTGTCCTGGACTCACTTGGTAGACCAGGCTGCCTTTGAACTCACAAAGATCTGCCTGCCTCTGCCTCCCAAGTGCTAGGATTAAAAGTGTGCACCACCACACCCAGCTTAGTCTGTGCTCTTAATAAAATCCCTGGCCTCATGTGTCCATCTGTTTTCAAACGATGAGAACCAAAGGTACTGTGCCTGATACAGATATCAAAAGTAAGAAAGCTAACATTTTTTTTTCATTTGTAAAATACAAAATACATGGGTTTTGTTAAGGGTACTGATGAACCTTGATAAGTATATTTTTCAACTAAAAACACATCATACAAATTAAATTTAAAATTCAGTTCTTTTGTCCCTCCTCCCAAAATAAACCCCCAGAGAAATGGATGGAGGCCATCTTCTGGGTCTAGGATTTAATTCAGCACAGGGAATATTTTGCATGAAACATAGTGCTAGATGCACAGCTGGTGAAGCAGTTCCATGTCTAGCACCTGAAGAGGCCTGGGTGCAATTCTCAGCATCACCAAAGTAAAAGGTTTTCAGTCTATTTGAAAGACTCCTTTAAAATAGAAATTAATCAAATTTTATTTAGCCATATTTTTGTGTATCTGGTACTAAAGGATGATTGGTATTGCTTGTGAATGAAACTCTCTGGTTGGAGAGCAGGATACGGATATTAGTCATGTTCTATGACTAAATGTGGAATGCCTTGACTGTTCCTTTTCTTACCTTATCATCTTTGAAAATATGTTTGCATCTCCTACTACACATAGCATGTTTTTGCCTCTCGAGTTATTATACTGTCTGTAAATTCTGTACCAAGTTCGCTGCCATTAGCTTAGGTGGACTGTGTATGACTTGACTCACAGGATACCCTATCCATGCTGGCTTGACACCTGGCCTCTTATATCAGATTAACTTCGGGTTGTAAGTTCAGTATAACTAATTGTCACACAGTAGTTGTATTTTTAAAAGAAATGCCACATTTTAAAACTAGTATTGAAAATTAAGCTCACCACCCAGGCTCATCCTTGTACGTTCTTCGTAAGTTTTTAAATTGCAAACTCTATTTGGAGCCTAGATAGCCTGTCTTCTTTTACTATTAAAGAGACACATGCTTCTGTCATGAAGTAAATACTCAAGAGTTATTGAGTGGTCATAAATGAAATGGATACCATCATTTTCTTTTCTTGCCTTCCTAAAAGGTTAACCATCCAAGAAATAATACACTGAGGTAATCACCTTCTATAGATGACCACATAAACTACTTCACTGCTCCTGAAAGAGTTTCCATAATTAAGGAAATTATCTAATATGAACAGGAAGCATGAGATATCTATAGCAAAGGTCAAAAATTAAAACAATGCATCTCACTGTATGTTTTGTTTAGTTTTATTGCCTTCACACAATGCATTTTAATTAGGAATATATATATATATATATATATATATATATATATGTATATCACAATATCTTTTTTCACCCAAAGTTGATAACATGTAACTAGCAATTTTATAAGACCATGAACTGTAACAGAGTCAACTTAGAAATCAAGCTTTCAAAATTGAAATTAATATCAGCTCTTATTAATTTTTAAATGCATTTGTGTTAATTGTGCATGTTTTGCCCTTGGACAGATATGGGAGTTTAGAATCAAGCATTTTAGCTAGCACCAGCAATTTGATATTTGTGTTTTTATTGGGGTCTCTGTTTCCTTTGAGATTCTGACTTGGTGAGTTAGATTAAGCTTCATCTTACAGGCTTGAGTGCAATTTGAAAAAGGAATGCCCAGCATTATCTCAGATCTTAGTATTTCTATTTTTTCAGCAAAAGTGGTTTTGTCCAAGAGCTATTCAAAATACAGAGCACTCGAGTTTCTCATAATTTATGGTCAAATAAGGAAAATGAAATATACTACTAATAATATTTTAAGAAATATAGTAAATAACACAAAGAAGGGAAATCGTGGTAAAACATACAAAGCATTTATGATATGTTCTAACTATCTGCACATATATTTTCTTTTATATCTCCTGCAGTGTTCAGCCTACAGGTCACTAGAACATATAGGACAGTCATTAAGTTCTATGCTTGGGATATTTCCAAGTTTGCTTTGCGAGATATGCAGAAGGTTGAAATTTTTCACTTGTCTGTGACCCTCAAGCAGTTCATTGTATGTGAATTAGGCCAAACCTCACACATCATGAAAGAAAAATCATTCAGTAAATATTTATGCCCTGTTCTTCCTTGGTCAACTTGGCAAGCAGAGAATTCAGGTCTTTTTTTAACCAATTATTTCTAACTGGTACTGTGGGAAATGTGGCCTTATGAACTAGTACTGAGTTTGTTTTGAAACTAAAATTTTATATCTCCCTTTACTTGAGCCAATGCTTCTTTTATCACCCAGCTTGGCTTAAAGGAAGGTCTAGGAAATAAAAAAGGAGGCACAAAAGTATTATGAATGGGAAGGGGAGATACGGATACCAGGAAATAGACGAAGGGAGAAGAAGAAAAACCTAGTACTCAAGCAGTCTTTGGAGTGGATCCCAGTTCCCTGGGACCAATTAAAATGATGCATTCTTAGAATTCTTTATCCTCCTCCAAAAGACTTTACTTCAATGTAGGGTTAGAATTGGCAAAATGCATTTTATCAAGGATCTCTGGATAGTAGACCAAACTAAGAAATCCGGAAAGGCAAACAGTGCTGTAGAAGGAAATGGCATATCTTAAATTCCCTTTTCCAGGTTTATTTCAGGGCAAAAACTTCAGGATGTAGGTTATTTTCTGGCAGTCATATTGTTCAATCGCCTTCTGATATGTGCTCCAACTGGAAGTGGTTTCTACCTAAAACATTGGGTATGCTATGGATACAGTTTGAGGGAGTCTTTAAATAACAAGGATTGGAAGCTTGGTCCCCAGGAAAGTAATGTTATGAAATGTGGGATACATCAGAGGCAGAATCTAGTGGAAAGTTATCAGGCCATGTTGGGGGAGCAGGCCCCAGGAAGAGCTTTCCTTATTTATAGAATCAATCTCTGAATTCTTCTTTCAACATGCAATGATTTTCTCTCTCTCTCTCTCTCTCTCTCTCTCTCTCTCTCTCTCTCTCCTCTCTTTCTTTCTCTCTCTCTCTCCCCCCTCTCTCTCTTTCTCTCTTTCTCTTTCTCTCTTCTTCTCTCTCTGTCTCTTGCTGGCTTGCTGTGTGTGTATCTTTCTCTCACATACACACATACACATACATATTTCAAAACCAACAAAATGATATTGAAGTTATTTTAATGCTCTTCAGACATAATCCTCAACAAACACTTCAGTGAGGCAGGCAACCATGAGGACTTACTGTTCTTCGGTTTAGAAAAGTGGAATTCTTTTAGTTTATTTAGTTTATTATGTGCTTTTTTTTAATTTATATTTTTTTTACGTGTACGAGTGTACTGTCTGCATGTAGGTTGGTACAACCATGTTGTGCAATGCCAAGGAGGTCAAAAGAGGGCATCGGATTCCCCAGGAACTGGAGTTAAAGACAGTTCTTAGCCGCCATGTGGGTGCTGGGAATCGAACCCGGGTCCTCTGCAAGAGTAGTTGGTGCTCTTAACCGCTGAGCCATCTCTCCAGCCCCTCGTGTTTTTATTTAACCCAAGACAAAATGTGAGTAGTGCTTGCTTTGGTTTCTTTTTAATATTTTGTTTTAATGTATGAGTGTAATGACTGCACGTAGGTAGGTGCACCCACGTCCTGCAATGCCCAGAAAATATCAGAAAACAGTATTGGAGCCCTTGGAACTAGAGTTATGGATGGTTGTTAGCCACCATGTGGAGGCTGGGAACTAAACCCATGTCCTCTGGCAGAGTAGCCATTGCTCTTAACCACTGAGCCATCTCTCCAGCCTTTGGCTCAGTTTTCTTGTGTAAAAAGTAGTAAGATAGCCAGTCAAGTATTAAGCTTGAAAGAATTCTTATTTCTTTACATTTGTAATCTTACATTTTTATGCTGAATCACATGTTTCTTGGTTCTTTCTGATCTGAAGTCCTATATAAAGTATATAATATCTGAAATATTTTCCTACCATGAAGTGTTTATAGCTGAGAAATTGTGGGATTCATTGTTGCCATTTGAAAATGATTTGGTGCATTTGTTCTGATTTTGATATAGAAAAGGTCAACAGCATCAAGTGCATCGAAGACTTAGTAGTTGGCTGTTTGTTAAAGACACCAGGCAATTCACTTCAGTGCACTAAACCAACACGGTGTGAAGCCATCAGAGCATAGGATGGCTTTACTAATCTAACTGCAGTAATTACTGCAGGTGTATCTTGATTATTTTAAATGGGTGTTTATATTGGGATGCATGAATCTGTTGAAATATTAAGGCCATACAGCTATAAGAGCATTTCACTTTGAGTAGTTGATATGAAAGTTGGAATGCTGGCAAAGCAAATATACTCTTCACACTCTGCACACCCAGGCTACTCTTTTAGACAAAATTATACATATGTGGAATAAAAACCAGTCGGTTTTTCCTTTCTTCAAATTGTATTTGTATCTTTCAGCAGGAAATCCAGCAGTTTTGTAGCTTGATAAGATTAGAGTCCTTCAAAACCTTAACTGGCAAATCTGAAAATTCAGAATGAAATAAATTTTCCTGAGAGAGAAGAAAGGACAGTATTTTTTAATGTCCATTTTTAGAGAGGCTAGAGTGATTTCTTCATTCAACTTATGATTATGTTTGCTGGAAAATGCTAGTTGCTATGTTATTTCTATGCAATATTTTTTGGTGTTTCCTCTCTTAACTGTGCCTGGTCACATGAAGGGACAGAACACATACATTTCTACTGTGTCTACCTATTACACCTCAGGTGCACAGTTATATCTTCTATAAAATTAAATTATTCATCAAATGCAAAATCCTATAGAAATAAATGTAAGTAGTCAACAAAATAAAACTTATATGTTAATTGGTTTAATGAAAAGAAAGCATAACTATTTCCATTCTGTTATATTCAGCATTGGAGAAAGTTCATATTTTGTTCTTTTCTCCTTTCTATTTTTTAAATTTTTTTATTGATGCTTTGTGTATTTCATATATCATTTTCCAATTCAGTTCAGGCATATATCCCTTTCCCTTCCCCCCCCACCTCTATCCATCCCAGATCATGCATTCTGCTGTAACTTTTCTGCATCTTTCTCTGTTTTTTTTGTTTTGTTTTGTTTTCATTTTTTTTAAGCAATAAATGATAATCTGTGAGTACAAACATCCTTCATGTAAAACCAATTTGCGAGCAGTTGTGCCCAAACCCACACAGCTCATGGGTCCCACCATCCAGCTTTAAAACAAGTTCTTAATCTTCATTTCTTGCTTAATTTTTTCCCCTGCATTTCCAGCTGCTAAAGCTTTTGGCTACTGATCTAAATTTAGTATTCACATATGGAACAGTTGCCAGTCTTTCCTTATTTAAAAAACATTCTTAGTGTCACTAATTCATATTTTTCCCATTAAATGATATACTAAGGTTATTTTTGATAGAAAAAAACTTGGGCAGGCTATGTCTCCCAAAATACCAAAAATATGAATATTGATAAGATTCCTAAATTGGTCCAGCTTTGCTAATACATTTACTTTCTGAATTCTAAATTTAGTTTCTACCTGGAGTAGCCATTAGCCCGTTCTATAGTTTGGCCTCTAGGTGCAAGAACTGGGAAATGGTGAATGTTAATTACATTTGCCCTTGGATAGTTACAACTCCATTTCCAAACCAGCTCCAAAATATTTTAGGTAGGTCACAGAAAGATTGAATTACATATGTGAGGTCCATTTTAACATGATAATGCAAGAATAGGTTCCAGTGTAGAATTTGTAATTTATTAAACATTGCTGAGCTACTTTTTCTTTAGTGAGAATACTGATATCATCTTTGTGATCATCATATGAAATATGTTTTTAGATCCTGGTAGAACGCCTTGTAAATTATAGGTGCGTGGTAATTGCTAATCATAATTATTATTAACAAAATGATAACTAGCAATACTTGTTAAGTGTAAGTATAATAAGTAATTATTTATTAATCAGCAGTTACTTACTACTAAATAAATAATTAAACCTCTTAAATATAGGTGAAGATTAAGCTGGAACAAAATAATCCAGAGTGCTGGGATTAAAGGGGTGCACCACCATGCCCGGCCTCTGACTACTTTCTAAACACAAAGAAAAAGATACTCCAAGCTAATGAGAAAAGCAGTTTCTTAGAACAGGCCTCTAGGTTGTCGTTTAGGAGTGGAATATGTTTCATCTAAAAAAAAATGTAGATTTGTAGATGAGGCACTTGTAACTGTGATCTCCAAGGAGAACTGTATTGAGATGGAATCTGCCAGGCTGCAGAACATCTGCCTTAAACAGTACATTATTTTCATGGCATTGGAAGACTGTAGGCTAAGGGACTCTTACCACATTTGAAGTTCATGCATGACAGCAGCTACCTGTTTGCTGTTGTTTCATCACTGCCATCCTTGGTATCCTGCTCCTACGTTCTCATGGACCTCAGTATATGGTCTGCAGACGCCTTGTATACTCTGGGAGTCATAACAGGCAAGAACATAGGGTGATTGGGGCAGAAGAAAAATCAGACTCCCTCCCATTGAAGGTGTTCCTGGGGTTCATTAGGAAGAACACCCTCCTCACACTCCTGGATATTTATAACTTCCAGGCATCAAAGCACCTACACATTAAATGTGTATATGTTAAGACATATGCAGTTGGTATTCTTGACCTAGTTCAATCATAATTCATCACTGTGGTGGTGTTTTGTGATGGAAAACAAATGGAGTTTTTTTTTTGTTGCAGAAAAAGGAAACCTGGGATTAGCCTACCACTCTTTTACTGTGATTTTCGTAAATCCAGATAAGTTGGCTAAGTTTTACACTTTTAACTAAATTATAGAATACCTTGTCATTCCTAAAATATCCCAGTGAGTTAAGTAATAACCACATACTTAGTTCTTTGCCTCTAAAATATAGCAATTACTTCTAATAGTCTACTTTTAAAGTTGGAACTATTCTGGTAAAGAAAACATTGAAGGATTTCTTAAAGTCAGTTTTGAAGCCTAGAACATGTTTGTCCTCATTCTGTTTTCTGAAAAGTGCTTATTCTATCCAGTTCTAATTGTAATAAGATTATAACTGAATGTGATACCTTCTTACTTTCTTAATCTACACCCACTTTTGTAGACTTCAAGTCCTCTGCTGGTTTAATCATTAAGATAACTTTTCTTTTTATGTGCCATGTGTATGAGTATGTATGTAGTAGGTACATGTTTGTGTAGGTATGTGCATAAGTGTGTTGGTACGTGGGTACATCAGTGCCATGTGGAGGGTAGAAGTAAACTTTGAGTGGCTCTCATTTAACTTATCAATTCAACTATGTGGACTGGCTAGTAAGATGCAGGGATCTCCCTGTCTCCAAGGTTACAGATGCGTGCCATCACACAAAGCTCCTTTAAAAATATTTTATTTATTTTTATGTGTATGAGTGCTTTGCCTGTTGGTATATAAGTGCATCTTTGTCATGCAATGCCCATGGAATTCAGAAGAAGGCATCAGATTCCCCTGGAACTGGAGATGTGCATGGTTGTGTTAGTGTCATGTGGGTCCTAAGAATCACACTCAGTGCTTATGTGAGGTGACAGAGTTATCTCCCCAAGCATTCTAGGATATCATTTAATAGATAAAAACACATTCAGTAATTCTCAGCAGTCTTTTACATTTCTCATGCTGGCCTGCCTTAGTGAGCAGGATAAGAATGGATCAGTTTGGGGACTCATATTTATCAACATACATCAACATATCAACTCAATATTTATCAACATATACAGTATGCTTTTTGGAAGTAATGACCATTGTCCAGCTTTGTTTTTCTTTCTTATTTCAAAAGCTAAAGGTCTATTCTGTGTGAATGCAAAACCAGCCCTGCCTTGCACTTGATCCATTAATGCTTATCTGTGGGTGATGAGCCTGATTAAAAATAAACTAGTATTTAAAATTTTGAAATGTGTTAAAATATACTCCTTACTATTCTTATGAAAAAAATAAATTTCCACTAAGTTAACATATCAAAAGTCTATAGCAAACTAGTAGAACACAGCATGATTCTGTATTCATGTTTATACATTGAACGAAGTTGTTGGATGAAAATCTTTGAAGGAAATGCTTTTACAAATTTGTTCACTGGCATAAATATGTATCTTAAGAACAGCATTGCCTTTCGAGTATTTTTAAATTGCTCTTATGAAAAGGTATATATTGCTCATTTTTATAAAACACTATTATTAGGTAGTTTTCTCCTTTTCAAAAAATGTACTTTCTCTGTTGATAAAATTGTACATCCTCTTCCGTTTTTCCCCTTCCCTCTTATCCAGATTCCTGTTCATTCTGGTACTAGATTATAAATGTTGCTTTTAAGATCACACCTAGTCTGATGTTTGTTCTTTTCTTAATATTATGACTCGTTTTCACTTCAACGGTCTTGTTCTGATGTCATGAAATTCAGAATGACTCTTTGTGCTCCTATAACTTATTTCTCCCTATTATGTTTTGTTGTGAAGGACTCTGTTATTTAGAGTTCTCTAGCATTTCAGACCCATACATACATACTTAATAAAAATGAATTTATTAGATTGGGTTACATGATAGAAGCTGAGTAGTCCAACAGTTAGTGACTCAGCACTGGGGAGCCCAAGAACCCAGTAGCTGCTCAATCCATCAGGCTAGATGCTTCAGCCAAGGGTAGATTCACTCCCCAGACAGAAGTGACAAGAGGAAGCCACTGCTTAGCATGGATTTTTCTTCTGACCGTTTTAGTATCTGGGCCAGAGTTAGAAGGCACTAGACAATCAGGTACAGTCCTCTCACCTCGGTCAATCTTTCCTGGAAAACCTGTTACAAATCTGCCCAGAGATGCTTGTCTCATAGTGACTCCAAATCCAACCAAGTTGATAAAATTAAATAGCACAGACTTTTACAAGTTACCTATAAAAATGAATGTTACACCAGGTGTGGTGATTCATGTCCTTAAACCCAGCACTCAGGAGGCAGAGGCAGGCAGATCTCTGTGAGTTCAAAGCCAGCCTGGTCTATAAAGTGAGTTCCAGGCTAGCTGAGGCTACAGGGAGACCCTGTCTCCAAAATACCAAAAAATATGAATGTTACATACTACTAATTGATTTGTGACAAGAATAAAAAATCTCTCTCTCTCTCTCTCTCTCTCTGTCTCTCCCTCCCTCCCTCCCTCCCTCCCTCCCTCCCTCCCAACCTCCCTCCCTTCTCTCTTCTCTATCAACAGTGTCTCACTGTGTATTTCTGTTGGCTGGCCTTGAACTCACAGAGATCCAGCTGCCTCTGCCTCCTGAGGTTTAGACAAATGGAATTTGGGCCGTATGCTACCATGCTCTTCTTACCAATATGGCTTAACTAGAATAGTGCTTATTTGTATGACTTCTTTAGTAAAACTATGAAAAAGTTAAATTTATTGAAGAATCTTTGGCCAAGTACTTTTGAATACCCAATATATGTGAGGTGATTAGTAAGACAGCATGGGAAATTCAAAAAGGATAAAATTCAAGGTGTTTTTTTTTTCCTCAAGACAATCTGACTTTTACATGAAAAAAGTATGATAACTCTAGCATGACAAATTTTATTGGCTGAATGAATTTTTGTTTAATAAGTGTGATTCCTGTAATCAAAGCTACAGGAATTTATAGGAGAAACTGATTATTGTCCACCAGAAAGACTTAAATTCTCAGAGCACCTTTGATTAGAAAGTGGTAATTGATTTCCCCTAGCTATAAATAAGTGATTAGATCAAACCCCACTCCAGAGTGATGTTGAAGAGCTGCACTTGGGGCTGCAGAGATGGCTTAGTGGTTAAGAGCACTGATGGCTCCTGCAGAGAACTGGGTCTAATTCCCAGGACCCACATGGCAGCAAAACTCCACTTCCAGGGGATCCAACACTCTCTTCTGACCTCTCTGGCCATTGCGTGACACAGGTTCACTTACACACAAGCAAGCAACATACTCATACACATAAAATAAAAATAATGAACAAAATATTTTTTTAAAAAGAGCTACACTGTAGCACTGACCCAAATGAGACTTACTTGTAGGCTCTGATAGAAAAGACTTATTTAGAATGAGACAGAGGAAAATGTATACAATGAAAAACAGACCAATATATGGAGAAAGGAACCTATAAGTCAGAGAGTAGTATTTGTAGAAAATTAAACATGAGTCTATGATGATGGCAGACTTAGGGACAAGGACAGAAGGCTAGCTCTCTGCTTCCTGCCTTCTCACATTATGTTCCCTAAAATGTAGCATGTCCTACAGTGAAGGGACTAATTTTTTTTCAGATGTGAGCAGCATCTGTGTTTTCTCTTTTTAATGAGGAAAAATTATCATTTCCCTTTTGAAATGGTTAATCCGAGAATTAATGCTCCTTTAATTTTGTGATTGCCCTCCATAAACGTTAAACTTGTAAATCATCTGGCTTTGTTGAATCGGAGGCCATCTGTCCCTCCAGAAGTGTACTGGGGCACAGAACTTCAAATGAGGTGAATATGCCATGCACCAGCATGGACACTCAGAAATCTCTCATCTAAGTGCTCCAAGCAGCCAAGGTCATGGTGTCAAAGCCATTTGCTACTGAACTTTATCATTAACCTTGCCTGCATCTTGTACTGAAGTCTCGGGTTTTACCTTCTGAGAACATTTATAAATGTCTCATTTTAGACAAGATGAGTGCAGCATGCATTTTAAAGTCTAGTTTTCAAAGATCAGATGTGACACTAAATATATTTTGGGTAATGTTGACACCAGAAATCTTACAGATGTGAAAAAATCTTAAGCTGCTTGGAATTTAAATAAGAAAAAGAATCCGGTTTAAAATTGTCCTCACAGATTTGCAGCAAATAGATTAAGAACAAGTTTTACTTACATAGAGAGGTTATTTTAGAAATGGTAGAGGGTAGTAAAATTGGATTATGTGATTAAAATAGATTACCTTTGGAGGCAGTGTGGAAAAAGAAAGGATGGCAGTCTACTGGGGAGGGCATTGATAACGGAAGAAGTAAATAAAGTAGACCTGAATTATACAAGCTGCGAAGCATAAAAAATGCACATTCTCTCCTAAAATTCCTTTGACATTAGACTCCTCTAATTCCAGAATGACAGAAGATGTGGAACTTCTATAGAAGTTTGGATATGAAATAAAAGTATAAGATTGAGTACTTTATTATTTTTTTTATGTGTATGAGTGTACTGTCTGCATGTAGGTTGGTGCACCCTTGTCGTGCAATACTGTGGAGGTCAGAAGAGGCCATCGTATTCCCCTGGAACTGGAGTTAAAGACGGTTCTTAGCCACCATGTGTGTCCTGGGAATCAAACCCAGGTCCTCTGCAAGAGCAGTTGGCACTCTTAACCACTGAGCCATCTTTCCAGCCCCCAAGATTGAGTACTTTTAACCTTTCACTTTATTCCATTATTTTTTGTCATGCAATCACACTGCTCATGTGCTATTGAATTAATTCATTCCAGAAATACTGATCTGGGGGGATGGTTCAGTGGATAACAGTATTTGATGTGCATGAAAGAAGATCTGAGTTCAAATACCCAGCACCCACATAAAATCCCAGCCTTTGTAACCCCAACTTGGAAGGGATATGTGGAGACAGAAGGATCCTGGTACTTGATACCCAGCTCTCCAACCAGAAAATCTGCCTGCTCTAGGTTCAGTGAAAAACCCTGCTAAAGAGGATAAAGAAAGCTTTACCTAGCAGGACACCGAAGTGAGCACACATGCCTACACCACATGTATGCAAGCACGCATATACATACACATAGAAAGAAACAGAGAGAGAGGATGAAAAGGAAGGAAGAAAAGGAAGGAAGGAAGGAAGGAAGGAAGGAAGGAAGGAAGGAAGGAAGGAAGGAAGGAAGGAAAGAAGGAAGGAAGGAAGAAGGAAGGAGGGAGGGAGGAGGAATGGGAGAAAGAAAGACAGACGAAAGAAAGAAAAAGAAAGAAGAAAGGAAGGAAGGAAGGAAGGAAGGAAGGAAGGAAGGAAGGAAGGAAGGAAGGAAGGAAGGAAAATAAATGGTTATGGCTCACAATTTTAAAATGTGAAATATACTGGTGAACAGACGAACTACTATGCCAACCATGTGGAGTGAACAAGGAAAGCCAGGTCATCTCATGCCAGAAAGCAAAGACAAATCCAAAGATTAATAGACTGGAGCACTAGGACACAGCAGCAATAAATGGCTCCCCACTGACTTAAATTGGGACAATATGAACATCAATGTAAAATAGTGCCTGCAACTGATTTAAAGTATTAAGTGCATAATAAATCTGTTCTTTCATATGTCATAGGGTAGATGAGTTCATAATAACCTGATAAGGAGATTCAGCTCACTTCTGTTTACTGGTGAGGAAAGTGAGAATTTAAAAGGCAGTTGGCTCAAGACCCACTTTTTAATTAGATCTAGAGCTGGAAATTCAAGACCAAAAATGTGCATTCATGACCAGAGCTAATAACTGTATTACATAAAGCACTGCTGCTCAATTAGTCATTGGGAGCAAGGCAAGCTGATCTGCCTACTATGAGAAACAGTACTGATTCATTTACTATTGCCTTCCTCTGATTCCTTTCTGTACAGCTCATTCTGAATTGCCATAATTAACAATTTCATGGATTATGAGGTCAGGGAAGAAAGTTTCTATGTTAAAAATAAAGTAGCAATCACCCAACAGTCATTGCTATCTATCCAGTTTGAATATAACCCTTTAGGGAGTATAGTCCCAACTCAGTACTTCCACTCCCGAACTCCATTTGTCTAGGGATGTGACATACTTGCTTTCTCTAAGATCTATGACCCCTCTAGCCTTGTGTATTTGGATAAGTTTACAGAACCCTACATGAGTTCTCTCCCATTAGGTAGCTGTTGATTACCCCAAGATAAAAATGCCACTACTGCCCCCAATATAGTTTGCTATGCTGGTTATTGTAGTTATTAGGCCATAAAGCTGGGGTTGGACCATTAATTGATCTCTCTCAGCAGTTTGTGTATAGTTTCTCCAAAACTATGAGAGGTAGCCTTCAGGAAGATGGTTTCCGGGTCAGTTCCAGCCTCTGCTACAGGTCCTGTATCCAAAGTATATTTTGTCTTCAGCAATAGAGTTTTACCTTCAAGTACTGGGAGGTAATCAACGACTGTGGAAATAGCCTGTGTAATTTGGAAGTATTTTGGACTACCCTGGCCAACAACTTCGAGGGAGGTTCCTCATGTCTGGCAATGTTCCTTGTTACAGAGCCTTCAGCTATACACATGGACTCATATAGAGATATCGATCTGTCATCTTCAGTACATTTTTTAATTAAATATATTTCTCTGTGTTTTTTTTCACATCAACTGGGCATTATTTCTGGCTTCTTTCTTTATCCTTGTTTAACCTTCCCTCCCCAATCAAAGTATCCCCATTTCCCCATTTACCTCTTAATAATACCTGTCTTGTGGTCTCCCCTCTCTTGAGCCCCTTCTTCTCCTTCCCCTTTACCCCCACAGATTCTTGTACAACACCCCCTTCCCCTCCCATTTAAATTCCCCCATTTTACCCATTTCCCTCTCACTAACACAAGTCTCCTATTGTTATTCTCTCTCAGGATCCTCTTTCTCTTTACCTCCCTGTTTTCTTTCTATTTTCCTGGCTCTTGCAGTTACATCAAGATATTTACTCACATATTAGGATTTTATGTTAGGATCTACAGAGGAGGGAAAACATGTCATTTGTTTTTTTTTTAATTTTTTTATTGATGCTTTGTGTATTTCATACATCATTTTCCAATTCAGTTCAGGCATATATCCCCTTCCCTTCCCCCCACCCCACCCCTACCCATCCCAGATCATGCATTCTGCCATAAGTTTTCTGCATCTTTCTCTGCTTTTTTGTTTTGTTTTGTTTTCATTTTTTTAACAATAAGTGATAATTTGTGAGTACAAGAATCGTTCATGTAAAACCAATTTACCAATTTGCAAGCAGTTGGTGCCCAAACCCACACAGCTCATGGGTCCCACATCCAGCACGGGGGCTTGATATGTTCAATCAAGTTGGATAAATAAGTGTCCAGACTACACTTGCTGTAGTTTCACCATTAAACCCCAATCGAAGCCCTTACATTCCTACGACGCCCATCTTTCTTTGTGATTGTTTCTTCCTCGTGTTCTTGGCTCACGCAGACTTGGTTTGGCCTTAGCCGGAAGCACAAAGGCCGGCACAGGTGGACCTCAACGCAAGCAAAATCACTCTACCATTCTCTGGCACTGTAGAAGTTCTTAAACGTCTCCTAGTTTGTCTTGGAGTTCTGGCTAGCTGTGCTGTGCCCGGTATGTCATAGGGAGACGGCCATGGCTCCACCGTAGGCATAACCCTGATCCCACTACACTAAGAGCACAATGCACACATTAGATACTTCTAAGGTATAAATCTAGAAAATTCGTGCCAATAATATATCACGACCATGTTGTTCTGATCCTGGTAACTTATGGGAACACGGACACGGAATTTCAGTATGTAAAGCAGGTATCTAAACAGCGACTAACTTGGCTTAAACTGTAGCGTTTTCTTTGGTTGTACGACACAGAACTGTTGGGATGAATATAATTCATCGATTTACATTTCTTCTTGTAAGTTATGACAGGAGTCTCGTGTGGTTTATAATGCTCCTAACCACTAGAGGATTTTGAAGCTTGTGGCATCAGCCTGGGTTATTCCTCCAAGGAGAGAGCTTCATTAGCCAATAAGATTTGGGATACTGCAGCAGAAACATTCGGGCCTTGCCAGCTTATGCGCATGCAGCTTTTTCCAGGCCAGATTGAGGTCGAGCTGGTGTTGTACGGAGGGAGTCTTGCTTGACTCAAGAGACAGCTATATTTGCTCCTTATTGCGTTTATCGCTGGCTTGGTAACAAATCGGCACTCTCGCGCACAGATGTACTATCATATATGTTGCTCACTGCAAGTGCGGTCTTCCATACATACTTGCTCAGTCTGAAGGTTTTAACTAATCAACGACGTCTTACAGAGCATCGGGCCTAATCGGCCTCCTCTTCCTGTAGAATCCTAATTGGATTAGGAGGCATATGTGACGTGGCTTTATCTAATTTGTTGTGTGTTCTTTGTGATCCTTCGTCCCAATCATCTCCTTTTGGTTGAGAAGAGAACACCATTGTTGATGGTCCGCATAGATCGCTCCTTGTCAGATAATGTTTTGGTTACACGTGGCACCATCGAGTTGTCACCTCTTGTAAGAGAATAAAACTAACAGCTTTCCAGATAGATCTCGAGGCTCTGAAGTACGCGATGTAGAAAACTATCCTATCTTTTCAAACAGTGCTAATCCCCTGCACTGTCCCTGTACCGATCTGCCTCAATTAAAGAAGGCAGTTTTACTGATCTTACAAGAGAACACTTCTATAGTAGACCTCTGCTTCAGGAAATCCATCAGCTGAAGAAATGCGGACCTCATCACACCATCTTATTTCTCCCTTATTCTATGGGGGGGAGTTAAGAAAGTCTCTTGTATTAAACTTTGCAGCACCTAGAAGATGTTTTGTTAGGATTCATTAAAAAGAGTTGTTACTAGTAGGATCCACAGGGAGGCCTGATGTCTGCAGCAAATCTGAAGCTTCTTCCCTAATGCCCATAGGGCAGTCCCAAACTCCTTACTGGCTGGCGAGCCCTGGCTGGTGGAGATACAATCGAGACGGATATGACAATAGCGTCGTAGTGTGTCGTTTCTCAGTGGGACCTCTGAACTCAGAGTTAACCTTGCTGATACTCCTGGCCTGCTTTGGCAATCTTACTAAATGCTTTTCCCACTAAGCGATAAAAGCGCATGTGGCAATTGCAAGGTTTTACAAAAAGTTCTTCATATCTATCTAGTCCCCCCTTTTTATTTAAGGTTTCTTGATAGTTTTCGAACACCGCATGAGTCCCCAAAAAAGCCAGATTGTTTTACTCCACACCAGTACTCTACTAAGGGTGGGAATCAAGGCAGCAGGCCCTGGACTTTCATAGGTAAAGTGGGGCCAAAATCGCCACATTACCTGCAGTGCTCAAACATCTTCATCTCACTCCTGGGATTCGCCAGCCTTTTCTAAGTAGGGAACAATCTGCCCGGAAGCGGGGGCCAGGTAGAATGTAAGGGCTCTGCGGAGAGGTTGGGGTGAATCGTGAAACCACAGCATCGTGAGGTCTGGACACTCATTTGATCAAGCTTCGATGCAACAAATCCAAACCCTGATACAATACTTTCCTGTAGGGGAGGCACACCTACACACTCGGATGGGCTTGCTGGGTATAGGCTTTATTCGGGCACCAAACAGCCCTGACGATGAATTTGGTTTTGCATCCATAGGCATGCTTTACTCATGGTTTCACTCTATCTCAAAAAATGGAAAAAAAAAAACTGAGAAAGATGCAAGAAGTTATAAAGCAGAACCCATGAATACTGGATGAGGGTCAGGGTGTCGGACAGGAAAGGGAAATAAGGCTGAAATGAATTGGAAAAAAGTATGAGACCTGAACTCAAAGCACAATAAAAATTAAATTAAAAAAAAAGATATAGAAATTTCTTCCATAGAATTAGACCTTGGGACCAAAAGTCCTCCCAAAAGATGAGTAGGGTATATGGAGAGATTCTAAAAGAGGGATCTCGTTTCTCACCAATTAAAAACGGCCAAATTGTAATGAACTGCAAATTGTCCCAAGGCAAGGAAAAATGTTTTCAACTTCATACACTTAGTAATACTTGATTAAAATTCAAATGATTTTAATATATTACAAAGGTAATATAAATACTATACTCTGCTCTTTAGATGATCATTGTTAAAAGTTGCTAGTTTAAAAATAGAGTATAGTTCTTTCGTAGGTAAACAAATGAGTAAAGCCATATGACTATGTTTGGGGCCTTTCTAATGCCATGATAGGAATTTAAAGAATATCAATATAGTGTCCTACCAAGGATACGGACAGAAAATTATTATGCGGTCTCTCTTCGAAACTTATAATTTAACTAATAAAACGTTCTTCTTATTTTGACATTTCTTTCATCATTCAGTTAAATGTAGATAACTGTCAATATGACAATGAGTTTGTTTGGTAAGTCACAATAATTAGCACACATAAATGAATTCTCATTCTTTATAAAGGTAGTATTTAAAAGCTAAGAGAAACACAACTTTGGTGGCATTTAAATAAGGCTCCCAAACCAAAAGCGATAAATGTGAAAAATACAAATGAGAAACTGAGAAGAATGATGTAGGCGCAAAAATATAGCATAATAAACAGAGACATTGTAACAAATGGTGTGAGGTTAAGAGAAGTATCGTATTGTATTGATAAGGTTGAATATCCGTTATGGATGAGAAGATTACGCGCTTTGATAAGTATTAAAATAAGTTAAATAGGATCTACTCAAATGTTGAGAATATCAACGAACTGTGTAATTAATATAAAAACAGTGACTCTGCTTCAGAGAGACCCACGTTTATTTGAGCTATATGTTAGTCGTGTGATGGTACTAAGTGAAAAACATTAGTAGCAAAGAACTTATTATTATTTAGACAAGGAAATTATGTTCTCGTCAAGAATATGGCACACCAGAGTATGAGAGCCGATCGTCTGGAAGTCTCGCAATTTTGATTATGCTGAAATTCGCTTATGGTATGGATCCTGAGGGTTCAGGTCAACTCAAAGCTTATCTGTATGTCATGAGTGACTCTCCGCACCTACAGCGGCTATCGAGGAGGCTAGAAATGCCTAGGAGAATGCACCTAGTAAAACTATAGTTTTATATGACTAGCTGCACCACTAGGGAGAGCACAAGTAGCTTCAACTGATCTGTACCCCACTCACCTATACCATCACTATCTGGATAACGACCTGCCATAGATTCAGATCATCAGAATATTAAAAGAGTTTATGAGACAGAATGACTCCTAGTAAAAAGAGAGGCTTTCGATGATTTCTGAAAGACAATTTGAAGTGTTAGTTTGTGTCATGGAATGAGAAACAATAAAATGCGAAGTGAACCTGAAACAGATCAGTAGTAGTCACTGTGGGTAAACTGAAACCACTCATCCTGCTACCGGCGAGCGTCGCCCACAGATAAAAGCACGTAGACTCCTGTCTCAGAAGTTAGCCAAAGAGGAGAGTTATAGAAAATGAAGAACTTGCAAAAAGAGCCCTGTCCGGTCATCATAGCATCTAGAAACATATAGCCTAAGGGACTCGCAACAACTGGGAGTGTATATGGAACACTGGTGACGACTGTCGTGGGATTCCTGCAGTGTCAGAAAGACTGAGAGATTGGTGCTGCAGGCGCAAAAGTCCCCACATGCTACTTAGTTGGCAAGTGAGAAGCAGCCTGCATCAGTGAGCGCAGCGGATAGTCTCCCCGATGTGGCAAGCATTTAGTGGACGGATTTCTTAAAGCCAGGTCTTATACTGCTCCCCATCGAGTACTCGTCAGAGGACCGGCCTTGCAAAGTAACAAGAAGAGAAGGCAATAGGAATAGCGACAGTAAAGACGAGGCCACAAGGCACTCTTCGAAGGGCTTGAACAGTTGTTAAATATTTCGAAGCAAACAATAAAGTATGGAGTAACGACCGCTATACTTATATGCACACCATAGGTGGCACAATGCACTTTGTATATAAAATCTTTTGATAATTATAATTCAATATAGTTTTATATGTAAGACTTGAAGATAGAAAAGGAGGATATACTCTTACATAAATAAGAGGTGATAGGACCCAATAATATCAATCTCTATTGCCAATCCTCAAAATCAAATGGTATTAAATTGATCTTTCTATCAGATAAAATATGTTCCCATCCGCGCTGAAATCTGAACATTAAGTACACTTTTACTTCTTTTGTGGGTACTTGAGTTTAGATATTCCCCATATGAACCTATAAATTGAGTATCAAGTTCAAAAGCACATTCTTTTTCCCTACAGCATTAGGGTTGTATTATGCAGGAAATGGAATCTTTAATGATCATGCCCGACATAACTATGACCCTGTTAATGTGGTGTTGTAGGGCGAACTCAACACTATGAACTTGTTCAAATATCTCCTAATCTACACAATGATTACTTTCTCTTCATGTTTAGGGTATTACATAGTCATACCTTTTATTGCGAGAGACACAAGGTCATCTATAGACATCTATTCAGTTGTTATAATCGTAAGAACCCATTGTTTCATGTTTATAATATATAGTATATAATATTTATATATTTTAGCAAGAGGGTAGGTTATATGAGTTTCCATACTACGTGTTTATGCAGCTTACCTGCTTTGAAAAATCTCATTAAAAAATGGGGGCTGAAGGTACATCTATTTGTTAACGTACTCTAGTTATGACATAGGTCATCGTGCATGAACAGTAATTTGGGTTGCTAAGACTCTATTCATAGGATCTTGTAGATCTATTAAGGTATGCAAGGCTTTCTATATCAATTACAGCTAAATCAAACTTAAATCTACTAAAAAATACTTTCTTAGGATCCGCCTTTATAATTGTGCACATAATTTTTATAGAACACATACATAATGCTGATAAGGCTCCACTATCCTTTTAAACAATATGCTGCTTTCCTTAATACCGGACAACGCATACTGTTGAACGTGCAGAAGAAGGTAAGACTTCTATTCCAACACTGACACAGTCGTCTAAACAAGCTTAGCCTGTATCATGGGATAGAATGATCTTTGAGCTGTAACTTAATTTATCTCTAAAAGTGTGAAGTATAGAATGAACATTCGGTTACTTGTGACTAACACGGATATATTTGTCTTTGTAAATTATATTATTAGCAGGTACATCATAAAGACGACAAGTCAATAGTAAAATGTGATAGTGATGTAATACCTAACGGCAAAATTAAGTGGGAGACGCAACTACCTTGATGAGCTGTGTCATGGCGAACAGGACCCAATTCACAACACTTCCTGAGCGATGACATTTCCATCTTTCTCTTTGGGACAGACCAGGTTCTGCTAGTTTTAGACGAGGGCCTTATCGATAGATAAGCATATCAAATATAAGATACGTAGCAAGCTTGTTATATTGTCGCCAATACGACCAATTCTCACCACTCTCCAGAAAATCTTCCATCTCGAGTTTTTAAATATCTGCCATTACAAAATCAGGGTCTAGATGTCTGCACTTAAAAATATTGAGTTACCCATAAAAAATCAATGAAATAAAAAAAATAACAGGCTCCGACATGGGGTGGGGTACAATTATACCAGAGATATCAATCTCTCTGAAAATAAAAAAAAAAATAATATAAAAGAAAATAAAACAAAAAACAAGAAACACAATTATTCTTTTAATTTTTATGAAGAATAAGGGAGATCTAGCTAGGTGTCTCATGGAGATAATAATGACGAGAATTTCACAGACATTAGGTTGAAGAGTATGAGTCGGCCGGAGCACTGCGAGGATAAAAGGTTTGTGAACGAGATCCACAAGCCTTCATGCAACTTGGAGATCGAGCTCTAGTGGGTATTGATAGAAGATGCAATTGTCGTTTATTAAGTTCTGACATTCCAATATCAGGTGCTTCACTAGGTATTAGATCTGTAACTGTCTAACTCAAAATTAGGGATGTTATCAACCAATACCTGCCTTATCTGATTGAAAAAAGAGAGCACATTATTGAGTAGGAAAGACGCTGGTGCCATGTCATACTAATGAAGAGAATATATGGGGCCAAATATTAAACACACATTTTTTTCCTATACGGGTGGGCGATAGTATACTAGGGCGAAGAAGTCCTACTGAAAAAGTCTTTAGGCAGTCGGTCTCTTATTTGAGAAAAATGGTTCGCCTAACTCGAGTGGCCGATTTTTGAGAGTTTCTTTAGCCTTCACCTACTATTCGCCATAGGGCTTTAGAACTGTCTACATTCATGTTTGTTTGAGTAGGTGCAGGGCCGCTGCCCACTCGTCATACGCTTGCGGTGCAGATGCCTCCTCCATCTATGGTGCTTAATGTATATCTGGGGAGGTAAAGGCCCGCAAGCACAGTAAAACTCCTCTTTCTTGCGTGTAAGTCATGCAATGGAGTCACCACCTGTGTTAAACGAGAGCAAGAGATAGTTCACTATAAGGAGGCTACCATATATGTTCGCGCTCTCCTTACCTATTATACATCAGTCTGAAGAATTTCAAATTGGGCATTATCTGCGCTACTTTATATTCTCGATAAATAATTCTCGCACAGTTTGTGATTATTATGGTACAAAGTGTGCACTTAGAATATTATTATGAAGTGTTAGGAGATACATGAGACACACTAAGCCCTACTATTTGTATTTTTATAAGTCTATATAGATTATTTAAGTATGCATTTCGACTATCTTCAATATTTTATTCACCCTCAATTTTATTTTCTTTGCACACATTACAGTACTTTTTCAGTTTAAATTAGAGTCTTATTTTTATTTTTGTCTGCTTTTCCGAGAGAGCAGGTGCTTCTCTCTGAATATTGCGCGCGCCAGTTCTGTCTCCTTGACCGAACTCACCTGAGACGAGGCTTACCTTGAAACTTCACAAAGATCCACCTGGCCTCTGCTCCG
Organism: Rhizomys pruinosus; assembly: GCA_009823505.1. Lineage (NCBI taxonomy): Eukaryota > Metazoa > Chordata > Mammalia > Rodentia > Spalacidae > Rhizomys > Rhizomys pruinosus. The sequence goes on along the minus strand of VZQC01005157.1, from coordinate 1,845,183 downwards.
ACAGTGCTAGGATTAAAGGTCGTGCGCCACCACCTCCCGCGCAAATACAGTTATTTTTTAAAATTTATTTTACTTTTTAAATTTTGGGTTTTTTCTTTGCCCTTTACAAGTCATCTGAAAATATGATTTCTTAATGTTATTTTAATATTGCTTACATATATTTTATATTGATTTTCATTTTATTTTTCTAAACAGCTTTGACTTGTTGGCTACAATTAATTATGTATTAGTAATTTCTCTCTCACTTTTCATGCAAAATGATTTTTTTTACTGCATTACCCTTGACAAGTATGTGTTTTCTTATCACTCCCTGTTCAGCCCATGGGAATATGATAGATGATCACATGCATGACACTCAACATGGATCAGATGAAACTAAACGGCAATTCTCACATATTTGACTTGTGTGTATCTATCGCTCACCTCATCGGAAGGCTCTTACGCATCAGCTTGACAAAGAGTGAATAAAAGATGTGAAGCGGAGAGTCTTTTAGCTAAGTAAATGCGACTAGGCTAGCGGAGTCAGGCCTACCGACAGTGCCCCCTCATATCATTGGTAGGAGCAAATATTCTCGGTGGCCATTATGCTCAAGACCAGATACTCAGAGCCCTGGCGATAGTATGACCAGCGTCTGTGTAGAGAACGCTGCCATAAAAGGTGTGCGGTTTGCATACATTAGCACTCTCAGGAGCGGACAAACTCGCATGATATTTAATAAGGTGCTTGCTGTCTTTTAGATGTCATGTTCTGTACGTTCTTTTTTTGTTCTCTCTTTGTTCTGTGTCTCTATTCTTGTGGGTAATATGTAATTTGCATAACGGCAAGCTATCGTCCGCTTATTAAGAGCCAGCTGCTACCGTAGGTAGGATGTAAGCAAAGACACTGCGCGTTACGTATTCCTAGGCGTGAGGAACTTGTGAGAAGCGCACTCAGAGACTATTGACCCACGACTGCATACCTCTTGGAAAGTGCAGGAGAATTAAAGGTGCACTGTCCTCGCAAAAATCGTCCCCAATACTAATATCAAAGTTATAGTTTGATTATATTTTACTTCTGGGTGAATTTATATATTGTTGGATGAATCTATGTTCTTTGTCCTGTTACACAAATGGGACATGGAACAAGTGATGAGACATGGATAACATATTAGGACGAGAGATAGTGTTGGCTACGTATTAAAAAGCGAAGATTATCCTCGGGGGGAATAACGCATACTAAGGCTATAATAGCTGTTAACAAATAGAGCTGCACTTGAAATTTCCAGCGAAACTAATCAATAATTGGAGAGGCTTGAGCAGAACGAATGTAGAGCCCGTAAAAATAAGAACGGTTGTCTACTGTAGCAGTTAAACAGGGGACAATGCTATGCTCGCTTTGAACAAAGGAGGGAATGTAGTGGGCTTCCGTGGTACAGGAATTTCCACCAGTTCGAATTCACACACATGGAGGCCAAAAGAACCGTGCTGAAAAACTCCACAACTGTTATCACCCGATGGGCAGAGTAACTAACACAGTACATGAGAGAGATAGTACAACGGCAACCCTACACTCGTTTCATTCCATGAACCTCCGCGGCATTGCATATGTCAGACATGTAGGCAGAAATGTCAGAATTGGGCATAGGCACAAATCACAGTTTACATTCATATCACACCATACTTTGGAGGAAATCAAAAGACACTCAAGACAAGGAAAAAAAATTGAACTGTTAACACCCTCATAAAAACAACATTGTCTATATTTATGAATATTATAAGTATTTTTGGGTATTGTTTAGAAATACAAGGTCATGTAAAAATCATGATGTTAAGAAATTATAGATCATCACACATAACAACGTTATTCCATATTGAATCAATTGCACCAGCAGAGCATTCCACATTAAACTAGATCAACCTATGAACATTCATCATATATCATATGATTCTATTAAGATTAGAATTCAAGAAGTGTTAGAGATCTCTGAGCTCTTAAACATGTCACTTGCACAGAAAATATGAAATGTAGTAGATTATATTACATTATTGGCCTTAACAAATCAAAGATTGGGGACTGTTAAGTGACTATTGGAACTGAGACTTTATTCTACTTTCCTCAAATCTAAAAGGTGCGGTAATATAATTTATTTAAATAAAATTACCGAAAGTATTTCTTTCTGAGCTCTGTTGTGTATCATTGGTTCTTTATATAGTATCCTTATGGCACAGCCGAGCCCTTGACTTTTCTACTTATCGCATGGGGATACGCTTTTACCACAGCCTAGTACATAATACCCAAAACAAGAGTAAAATCTATTGGAGCTTATCTAGTAAATCCAGATAAATAATTCTAGTAAATGAAATACCTAATAATTACTTTGTTAATCCTCAGTCCACTATAAAACACAACATTAATGCAAAAATTCTGTAAAACGAACTATTATTTACTAAAAGATTGAAAGAAAAAAAAACCTGGCACNTCCATTTACCTGAAAATGTCATTATTTGTCTTTATCACTGAGTATGTACCACATTTTCATTATTCACTATCAGTTGAGGAACATTTAATATATATATATATATATATTATATATATATATATATAATGCTTTTATATTTCAGTGCAATTAACATTTACTTTTTAATTTTTTGTTGAATTTTTTGCCAATTTCATATATAATATCTCAATCTTAGCCATCTTCATACCCCTTCTCTTTGGGTCCCCCATTGCTCCCCTGACTAGAATTGATGTATTCTGTCATTTGTTTTAAGGCCTATTGTGTCAAATTAGGATCCCTAGATGTTCCTCAGTACAAATTCCTCTACTGAGGTCTACTCAGCCTATCTCGAGTCCCTCACTTGAAATATATCTTAATCAAAGTAAGCTTGTTATAGCAAGAAGGAATAAACACAGAATTTGTACAATGATGCCTCCAGGAAGGCAAGTCATTAACATTAAGGGGTACTTTGTGATTTCTTCTTGACTATAATTTACTATAGAACATAATTGTATCCATTTCCACACTAAAGAGCACACTACAGGATGTGTGTGTGTATGTGTGTGTGTGTGTGTGTGTAACTTAGCACTATAACTTGGCATACCAAATTATCAATGTGTGGCTTCATATCATTCACAGTCAAAACAGAGATCAAATAAAATTAAGATGTTAAGTGCTGAAGTTACAGTAATATATCTGAAAATGTTCAATAGCCACTTGTAGCTGGTACTGCCTTGTTAACCTACAAAGGCTTGAGAATCTATGTCTGAGCAAGCCCAATGTTGTGGCTATGTCACATGAACAGCAAGCTATCATTTGTACAAGGGCATGATAATAAGCATAAATATCCAGTGGTGTGCCCCCATCCCCATGCACACAGAGCCAGCACTGGCTATGCTTGGCAGGTTATCAAGATCATAAAATATAAACAGACATGAAGTTAGGAGGGAGCTTAAAAGGAGTATGGAAGGAGCCAAAGGAGAGCAGTGAGGGGTAGATAGGATGTTATTCTGTTATATACATATTTGAAAATTTCAAAAATAATGACAATTTTATAAATAAATCTCCTTGTGAATGTATTAATGCCTAAAATCAGATGAAACAGCTTTAAGCCATCAAGTTTTCCTAACTCCTTGACAGGCCGATGGGGCATGGGACCATAAAAAGTTAAGGGACCTCAGAGAAATCTCCCAGTCATCCTGCCTCACTAATGTGCAGAATGAGGATGCACTGATGACAAGTCTGATGGGTAATCTTAGTTGTCAACTTGATACATCTGGGAAGAGAGGCCCTCACCTGAGGATGGCCCTTACATCAGAGCGGCCGGGAGCATGTCTGTGCTACTTTCTTGATTACTAATTGCTGGAGGAGGATCCAGACCACACTAGGTGTTGACATCCCTAGGCAGGAAGTCTGGGCTTTATGAGAAAAGAAGCTGATCAAGCAAGAGAAGAACATCAGTAAGCAGCACTTCTCCGTAGTTTCTGTTTCAGGCTCCTATCTCCAGTTCCTGCCTTGGCTTCCCTTGATGATGGGCTGTAACCTGTAAGGTACAATAAACCCTTTCCTCCCCAAGCTTGTTTTGCTCAGTGTTTATCACAGCAACAGAAAGCAAACTAGGACAGCAGAGTTATCTGTTTTCCACATCTGATGCACTTCCTAAGATTCCCTCTCCAGCCACGGTTTCATCTTCCACTCTGGAAAAATGTGAACTGAGCACTCATCTTCCTCTGCCCCCACAAGCCGTCAAGCCCCACATCCTACCCATCACTTCTACCAACTTTTTTTGTGACTAATTCATCACTTATACGTCACTTCAGTGCAGAAGCCCCAGTGTTTTTTTGGCTGTTTTACTATGATAGCACCATACCTTTGGTACTGTGGACAGTATTTGCTGTTTTGCATGCCATACTGGACATGTAGGAATTTATTTTACCTATCCGAAGTGGTGGTGTCCTGTAATGTAGCTTTATGCCTAAGAGCATTTAAAGTTAAATCTACTAAAATCCAATAAAACTAAAATGTAAACTCTGAAGTCAGTAGACCATATTTTCAGAATCTCAATGGCCACTTGATGGGTAGAACAAATGAGAATATGTTCCTGATATACCCTGGTTTGCAGAGAGTTTAGGCAGTGATCCTTCAAATGATCTTCCTTTATCCAGTCCTTGTAACATGCAAGAAGTTATGAGATAACACTAGTATTTAGCCTCCCTGTATTCCCTCATTCGTTCTTCCAGTTCTGATACGAGACACCAAGGTCCCTTCTTGTTGGGTAGTCTGCTTAAATATTGTGTCTGTTTCCAACACATTAGATTTCCCTGATTTCGCTTAGGTTCCTGTTCCGTGTTGTCTGTTTATTCTACATAGGGTTTCTTCTAGCTCACTGTTTTCATATATATATGTATATATATGTATATATATGTATATATGTATATATACATATATATTAATATATATGCATATATGCATATATGTATATATACACACATATATGTATAATATGTGTATATGTACATATATGTTAAATATACTCTGACTATTTCTATATGTTTATGCACATATGTGTGTCTGTTCCTCACTCGTGTTTCTAACTTATCTTCATATTTGGGAGTTTAGCTTAGTTCCTAGCATATTTTAAGCACCTCATAAACTCTCAAGTATTAACTAAAATTGTCACTTTAATTGAAATAAACAGAGGTATCAAATGAAATAAAGCCTTTTAAAATGTCCTGTGTATTTAAGCCTTCCAAAATCATTGTCTGCCATTAAAAATGCCTAGAAATTAATTTATTTTTATAGTTGTTCATTTCTCTGTTTCCTTTGATCAAATACTACCCACACATTAAAGGAGAAGGGATTTATTTTGACTCGTGGTTTTAGAGGGTTTATCTACAGCCTTTGGTACTGTTGATTCTGGACCCTTGGTGAGGCTGATCATTATAACTAGTAGCATGTGTCAGGGTTCTTACCATATACAACATGGGATTCAAGAAAAGATAGAGTACAAGGAACATCTTTCAGAGGATCACTGCCGAGGACCTACTTCCTAAAGATGGCTCAACCACTAACGTCTCCATCACTTCTCAAACAGTGCCACCATCTTCATACCATGTATTCAACAAGTTATCTTTAGTCTTCTAATGCATTTTCTGTTTAAATCTTTAACCCTAAACCATAGAATGTGAACCGTAATGGTAATATGAAATGTAAGAAAAAAAGTTTCACACCCCATTAAGGAAACTACATTTAGTGTAAGCCAGCTATGCGAGAATCCCATTATTGAATATAATTAGGACAAATCAACTATTTTCATTTCTCTATGTTTCCATCTAACCCTTGAATACATGAATATATAATTTCACAATTGCCTTCATAGCACAGACAGTCTCCATTTTTAGTTTTAGCATTAATATTTCATCATGGACATCTGACATGGACAGTATAATTATTTTTAATGGCTGTACAATATTCTATCCTATTGTAACATCATAATTTGCTTATAAATTTTCCTATTACTTCTTGGACAGTCAGGTTATTTTCAGTATTACGTACTTGAAATCGCCGTGCATTGAATATTTTCATATAAACAGCTTTCCGTTCTGAGATGGAGCTATTTCGCCTTAGGCTAAATTGTTTAAGTATAAAAAGCTGAGTTTTGGTATTTGCAGCGAGTATTTCTTCATGCTCTTGTGGGTATTATCTTCACTTTATATTACTTTGCTAATTTAACAGATAAAAATGGGCAAAATGATTTTAAAGTGCATTTGGTAGAATCAATTTTTTTCTTCTTAAATCATTTCATGACTAATCCATGTGCTCCAGAGGCAGAGGCAGGTGGATCTCTGTAAGATGGAGGCCAGCCTAGTCTATATAGTTAGTTCAATGCCAGCTGGGTTTATCAGGAGACCCTGTCCCCAAAATAAGTAAATAGCAATAACAACAACAACAACAAAAAAAAACAAATAAACTGAATACAGAGAAAAGGATGAAATCACTACTATATTTTAGTTCAAACTTCTAATCCCTCTAATATCTTTGAGTTCTTCTGTGTTGCCATTCCAGAGAGGACAGGGAGAAGATGTACTAGTGTTCCATCAGCCTATGCAGAACAGGAGCCTTGAGCACCACAACACAGGAGGACCTTAGGTCCACAGCTCAGCTCACACAGAAGCAGATTCTCATTATATTTCTACTCTAGGGATGTCTTATATTATGCTTTATTTCAAAACATGACAAACGATAGTATACTGCTGTTTATACTCCTTACAGTGTACCTTACCAGGTTTTACTGGGTTTATTTCCTTGTATATAAGATCTTATTCCCTTCAGTATTTTTCTTTTTTGTTTCATTGTCTGTCCATAATTAAGTGATGTTGATGGACACATAATATGTATACATATCTGAGAAGTACAGTGTGAGTTTTGATGCACGTTATGTGTTCAATGGTAGTCAATCTATTCAAAGTAATTAGCATAAAATTTTATCATAAACACTTATCCTTTATTATGGTGAGTACATTCAAATTCCTCTGTTGGAGATATGTATCTATCGCTCTATCATCTATATGTATATAATGTGTATAACCATCATTGATAATAGTCACTTGCTGAGCCATAGAACAACAGTTTTCCTTTAACATAATGATATCGCACCTGTTAACCCGTCACTCACCTTCCTCTTATCCTGCTCTTTCCCATCTCTGGTAACTATGTGATGCTCTAAATTGGCACTAGAGTACCAGATTCGGATTCCTTTTATGAGATCATCTAGTGCTTGTTTTTTCTATACCTAGAATAACATCCTGTTGGTCATCCCTGTGACAGGATTTCATGCTTTTCTTTGGCTGGATAGGATTTTATTTTGTACATGTACCATATTTTTCTTTTAACCCATTCATCTGTTGTTGAACATGAAGGCTGATTCCTGTCTGTGACTAGAGCTGCATTAAGATGAGAGCGCAGTTGTCTATTTCACATTTTGGTTTCAGTTCCTTTGGGTTTATATGCTGTAGTGAGATCACCAGCTCAGAAGACTCAGCCCAAGGCTGCTTCCCTCAGCCTAAGGTTTTTCCTTCCTCAGATATCTCCACTCACACCTCCAGGGATCTTGACATACGGCAGAGAGGACGTGCAGCAAAGGCAGAATTATTAAGAAAGTTGCAGTGTGTACAAGCTTCTCAAGAGAGCAAATAACCTTAAATCATTCCCTCTCAGTCTCATCCTCCTTCTCTCTCTTTCTCTCCTGATGCAGGAAATTACAATTTATAAAAGATAAAGTGGGCAAGATTGTTCAAAGATTAAGCAAAGTTTAAAAATTAAGTAACAACATAAGTATTCTTATCTCTCTTTGAAAATTCCCTTTTGTAATGGAAACGCAAGGTGGTTTATAGGTATGTTTCTCAGAGTTACAGATGACAGAGGACATTTGATAAGGTTAAACTCAAAGGTCATGTATGTTTTGGCCTTGAGCATGGATGATCATCTGCTCTAACACTCTTGCTTGAGATAATTGTCAGGAAAGGAATTATCGTCTCTATAGAAAAATCTTCTCAGCAGTTTTGATTTTGTGGTTTGTGTTAAAATTATTTCCTGTTTAGTTTTATATTTTGGTTTGCTGAGGTATATGCCCAAGGCCTCACACCTGTTAGACAAATGTTCTATCACTTTCAGCCCTAAAATTCTTAATTCTCAGTGAGAAACAAAAACAAAATCTCAGTGTTAAAGAATTCTTTCCCTCTCCCTGCCTTCCTAATTTTCCTTGTCTTTTTGGCTTGGATCAGTGGTATTTTTTTTTTAATTTTTTAAAAATTTTATTTAGTTTTGTTTGTGTATGAATGTACTGTCTGCATGTAGGTTTTTGCACCCCTGTCATGCAATGCCACGGAGGTCAGAAGAGGGCGTCGGATTCCCCTGGAACTGGAGGTCTCCTGGAATTGGAGTTTCAGATGGTTCTTGGCCGCCAGGTGGGTGCTGGAGATCGAACCCTGGTCCTCTGTAAGAGCAGTCGGTGCTCTTAACCACTAGGCCATCTCTCCAGCCCCTGTAACATGTACTTTTTTAAAATATATTTTTATTATTAATTCCTTGAGAATTTCACATATTTAAAGTTTATTTTGGCGATATGAATTCTGCTCTACTTTGATTCGACTCCCCTGCCTGGGCAAACATCCCTGCCAAATTCATGTCCTCTTTTCACAGTTCATTAGGTCCAGTCAGTGCTGTCTGTATGTGCATAAGTGTAGGACCATCCACTGGGGTACCGGCAACCTAACAGGGGCCTCCTCCTTGAAGAAAACCGACTCTCCTCACCCCACCTGCCTTCAATTACCACAGCTCCTCAGCTAGGAGTGGGTTTTCCTAAGGCTTTCTCCCATTGATGCTGGATTCTTCACTGGCTTGACATTGCCCAGAACTAACACAGTACTGTCTTCTGCACATGAGACAGCCATTGCATCACAAAGTCCCAGCAGTGTGGTTGGCTGCACAAGTATCATGTACCATTATCTACTCCATAAGGACAGTAATAATGCAAATCTATATACTGTAGTCATACAGCTTACCTGTTGACCATTATGTACTGGGTATTATAAGCATTAGAGAAAGAACAAATTTGGCAGGGGTTAGTTGATTTATTCCTAGGATGTATTTTTGTTTGTTTATATTTCCCATTTCATAAATGAAACAATTGAATGTCAGAGAGTTTAAGTGATTTGTTTAAAATGTACCTCCTTTTCAATCCATGCCAGTCTAGTTGGGGGTCTGTCTCATTATGACATATGCACTGGGTCAAAAAGGCTTAGCATCATTATCATCAGTAGTTATAGTAGTAGTAGTAATTACCTGTGAAATTCTGAAACACTGGATACTAAAATATATTAAAATTGTCCTTGAACCCAATTCTAGCTTCAGTTTTAGAGTGTTGTGTCAAGCTCCTCCACAGAATCTGAGTTTGGAAATGCTAGACATTAAATTGCCTGAAAATGAGCCTGAATGTGTTTCAAATAAGTAATACAAATTTAAGCCCTTTTTACCCTTGTATCTGGTAGACCAGATGGCTTTTATAAGACAAAGCAGTTGGAGTTCCACAAGATACAGAGCAGTAACTTTCATGATGTCTTTGTGGAAAATATCTGTAAGAGGCAAGGAGTCAGCTGATGCTGTCTGCATATGAGTTCTCAAGGGTTTGATAACTCTCATGAAACTGACGCAGAGTAGATCAAGTGTATCAAAATGATGTTAGCCAGGCTCAGGTAGATTTTGGCTTTTCCACCAACAAGCTATTTCAGATTCTTAATCTCTGCTACATGGAGGCTGGTATTCGGGTAGTCTCAACCTTTTATAGCTGTAAACAGTATGTGCAGTGTTTAGTGAAGACACCCATATAATGGTATATTGTTTAGAAAAATAAGTAGAACTAATGATAAATCTATAAGAGAAATGAACCTTTAAAGCAATAATCTACATGAAGAAAACCAGATGCAGTGGATAGTTCGGTGTATATGGCACACCTGGAAGGTCCAATCTAGAGAGACAGTGTGATTATGATTGTTTGGGCTAGAGATGGGCATGAGTATTGATTGCAAGTGAGCACAAGGGATCTCTTTGGAGTAATGAAAATATTCTAAAATTAGATTGTGGCTCAGTTCTGTGACTGTCCTAAAACATTACGGAATTCTATACTTTGATGTATTTTACACTATGTAAATTATAGTAAACCAATAATAAAACTCTTAGAAAAGAAACCTAAATGTGTTTAGCATAGCCAGCATTCACTAATCTTATCGTGTGGCTATTTCATTATTCTTCATATTTTCCCCACTGAGTCCTCATCGTCATATGACACACAGTGAGAGACTGTGCCATAGGGCCCTGCACTTGGATGAATTTCAGCGTTTTATCAGCTTTTTGGATGAAGACATGCTTTCATGTTTGAGAATGATGCAGCTGGAAAGGATAACTAATAGAATAAAACTCCAAACCAAGTCTTTGAATTGTTTTGACAGCCTGAAAAGCAGGGCCAAAACCAAAATAGATGAAAATTAAGAAAAATATAAATGTAAATCTGGCACAGGCTGGCTTCCTCAGTTAGAAAAGAGAAGTAAATGGAGGTGGATTCTTATGTGAGTCTTCCCTTATTGAAAAAGTTGTATATGCTTGTGAGGAACAGTGTCCCCCAAAGCTGCAATTAGTGGCTCAGACCAAAATTGGAAGATCCAGTGAATCTGTAATACCTGAGGGTTTTGGTAGAGCTGGAGGGTTACTCAACTGGATAGTCCTTGCTTTGCACCCACATAATCATTGTATTATGATCAAGTCAATGCTAATAACGTCACAGTCAATGCAATGGTATCTGGTTCTTTATCACCTTTAGCACCAATAACCACCGTACTCATACAGAGTATCTTTATCTCCCATAAAGTGTATGACTGAGACATATTTCAACTTAGTTATGCATCTAGAATGGTGGACCCAGTTATAAAGGAAGTGTTTATAATTCAGGACTCCTGTGTTCAAAACTTGAACTTTGCCACCTAATTCTACATCTATTTACAAATTGAATTCATTTCTTGAATTCTCCAGCAAAATGAAAATAATAAATTACAGGCATACACACCTTCTGCATTTTGGAAGTGGGGTCACTGATAATTTTTTAACAATATCAGGATTGGCTTATTTACCTCTAATCCTTTGGGAGGGACTAATTTTCCATCACTGTGCTTTAAACCATGGTGCATCTAATGAGCTGTATGAAAATGCTGAGTTACCAAAGGCTGTGGCCACTGGAGCAAGAAGACAGTAAACTCAGTAGGAACATCTGCTTAATAAGAAGGTACTCGGGGGCAGAAAAACAAACAGGAGATTTTGCTGAAACACATAAACTCTTTTAAAATTACTTTGAAATAATCACTTATCATTGATGTGAAGAGATGTATCAACCTTTAGAGGTTTCCTAGACGGTATCCTATGTGTAAATACATGTTTGAACGTTTCCTTTTTCTGATCAGGAATCTAAAAATTAGGGAAGGGCTGTGATCACATATTTATAAAAACTAAAGTATGTGGTATGTTTACTTGATTCAATTTAAAAATGCATGTCGTAAGCTCAGAAATGTGTGTAATCAGTGTTGTTTGTTTACTTGTTTGTTTTCTTTGTTTTAAAAGTTTGCACATACAGATCTAAGTTAGAGGGAGGTGCAGTGCAGATCCAAGTACCCAGGGCTTAGATCTTCATTTTTCTAGCTCGTGTGCAGTGTGCACATATTACAGAAATAGCTCAAATTAAATTTTAAAAGAATGAATGAAAAATGTAGATTCTTGATATATAGATTTTTTATTATTTAAGTCAATTTAATATTTCATTTTCACCACAATTACAACATTGGCAAAAATTTATTCTTTTCCCCCTTACTGATAAAAGCAAATGAACTCAATATTGTCTCCACTAGGTTTTCCTACATAGGATTTTCATCACCACTGACTAGACAGTCCCAAATACCTGTTTTTTCCTTCTGTCCCTTTATGTATTCAAATGGAACATAGGTTTCTTTTTATCCTCTAGAAAATATAAAAACAAATAATTAACATTCTAAATTTCATACCAAATTTTATAAACTGCTACCACTCCTTTAGCCTTTTTTCCTTTTCCTTCTTTATTTTTTGACTGAGGAAGTGAGTTACTTCTAACTCATATTTACTTAAACAACTTATCTTTTGGGGGCAAGACAATATTTTAATATGTACTCTGGCCAGTTTGCCCAGAACTCACTATGTAGAACAGGCTGGCCTCCAGCTCTTAGAGATCCCCCTCTTTCTGCATCTTGGGTACTAGGATTAAGCTAACATGCCCAGGGCTGGAGAGATGGGCTAGTGGTAAAAAGCACCAACTGCTCTTGCAGAGGACCCAGTTTCGATTCCCAGCACCCACATGGCATGGTGGCTAAGAACAGTCTTTAACTCCAGTTTCAGGGGAATCCAACACCCTCTTCTGACCTCCATGGCATTGCACGACATGGGTGCACCAACCTATATGCAGACAGTACACTCATACACATAAAAAATAAATAAAATTAAAAAAAAAGCTAACATGCCCAGCTAATCTTTTTGTTTTCATTTAAAGTTGTTCTGATATTCAAGCTACACAAAAACAAGAAAAGAAATATTTTGACCAATATTTCACAAGTACATATCAAAACACAAATCAAATCCAACAACCTATAAAAATAATTATGCACCATGATGAAGTGGGATTTATTATAGCTATGCAAGGCTGGTTTAACATAATGTAACTTATCACATCAACAGGCTAAAATTGAAAAATCACATAATCATGTCAATAGTTGCCAAAAATATTTTACAGAATTCAACTCTTACTCATAATAAAAGCAGTAACTAAGCTACAATTAAAAGGTAAAAGGAATTTTGGCACACCTTTAATCCCAGCACTCCGGACATGTAGGCAGGCACATCTCTGTGAGTTCAAGGCCAGCCTGGTCTATGGAGCAAGCTCCAGAACACCTGGGGCTAGGTGGACCCTGTCATGAAAAGGCCAAAAAACAGAAGGAATTTTCTCACTTGGTGAAAAATATCTAAAAAAGTCCTATAGTGCACGCAAATCTTAATGGTGGTGGAAAAAAACCTTTCTCAAAGGTCAAAGGATGTCCCTTCTTATGTTTTTTGACTGTAGACTAGACATTCTAGACAAGCTAATAAAAGTAGAAAAGGGACAAAAATGTACAATCTGGGAAGATCAAAGTCAAACTACAGAAAACCAAAAAGAATTAGCATAAGACTCCAGAGTTCAGATGCACTTGGAGTAGGGTCCCATGACTCAAATTCAATGTCCAGGAGGAAGGTAATCTCTTTTCTGTAAATAAGCAGTGATCAAGTAGAAATTCAAAATTAAAAATACAATGTGTTTATAGCAGCACATCAAAATGATATTCTTAGATATAAAGCCAATGAAAATATAGAAGACCTGTGTGAAGAAAACTATCGAACTCTGACAAGAGAAATAAAAATAACTAAATAAGTGGAAAGATGTTTCATGTTCATAGACAGGAAGTCAATATTCTCAAAACATCAATGATACCCAACTTGACCAATCAATGGATACAATCCTAATAAAAATTCCCAGCAAGTTGTATTGTGGAACTGACAATCTGATTCTAAACTTTATAAAATATAAAACAACTCCATATTGCAGAACAAAGTTAGATTGATGCTAAATAAGCTCAAGGCACAGTATAATGCTACAGGAATCAAGACAGCTGGCTTTTGGTGAGGGAACAGTTTAGGAAAGTGCAGTGAATGTGACCAGGGATGCATCCACACAAACACAGAAAACTGATCTTCGACACACGAGTTAAGGACTTACATGGAGAGATGGAGAGACGAATCTTTATAATAAGCAAGGCTAGAAACTGGAGGTCTACATACAAAGGAATTATTACAGGCCCAAATATCACACACTTCAGTAAAACTTAATTCAAAATTGATCAAAACCCAAGTGTTAAGTGAAAGGCTTCAAAACTTCTACACAATAAAAAGTGGGCAAACAAAATCTACCTAACTTCAGTTTGGACAATGATATTTCATGTACTGCCCCCAAAGTTCCATTAAAGAGTAAATTGTTAAACTGAATATAATTAAAATTGAATTTGTTTTACTCTTTAATATACATTGTCAAGTTTATGAAAAGACTACACAAACTGGGAAACAGAATTTGCATAAGCTATATGTGAAAAGTGATTGTTGTCCAAAATATATGAAGAATTTTCTTACAACTTAAAAATTGCAAAAGTACATTTTCTTCTGTTAAGTATGACAGGATCTTCGTGTGGCTTATAATGTCTCCTAACCTTTAGAGGATGTAAGCTTGTGGCATCAGCCGTGGGTTATTCCTCCAAGGAGAGAGCTAATAGCCAATTAGATTTGGGATATACAGACATATGGCTGCCACTGCTGCACAGCTTTTCCAGGCAGATGAGGTGTAGCTGGTGCTGACGAGGAGTCTTGCTTGACTCAAGAGACAATATTTGCTTTAGTGGGCCTTTGTAACACTCTCTGGCATTCCAGAGACCATCTGTATACTGCAAGTGCAGTGTGGTCTCCATACATCTTTCCCATGTTTATATCAGGTCTCAACAGCAGGGCCTTATCGCCTCTCTTCCTGCAGATATCCCAGTATGGGAGGCAAAAGCCTTTACCTTTTGTGGGGGCTTGGATCCCCTGGCCAACATTCATGGATTAACATACCATCCAAACATCTGTGTCTATACAAGGTAACCTACCATTAAATTAGTACTGTTTAAATCCTATATATCTAATTGCTTGTGCTTCATTGGTAGGATTGAAAGGCTATAATTATACGGTTTAAGTACCTATATATATCTAATTGCATGTGCTTCAGTAGTAGGTTGAAAGGTTAGCCTGGACAAGCTGGCAGCCCATGAAAGAAAACAGCCAGAATTGCTAGAGACCAAGACAAGCTCCACAGAAAGTAGACTGTTTGCTTCTCATCCACCTGTGCCTCTTTTCTAAGCCTAGGGAACAATCTGCGGAAGAGGGGGATGGTAGAAGTAAGGGCTACGATTGGGTGAATGGGAAACTACAACAAATAAGACTGGACACTCATTTGATCAACTTGATTGAACATACAAGCCCCCCCCCCCCCCGCTGGATTGGGGGAGGGCCCAGGAGCTCGCTGTGTGGGTTTGGGCACAACTGCTTGCAAATTGGTTTTACATGAAGGATACTTGTACTCACAAATTATCACTTATTGTTAAAAAAATGAAAACAAAACAAAACAAAAAAGCAGAGAAAGACGCAGAAAAGTTATGGCAGAATGCATGATCTGGGATGGGTAGGGGTGGGGTGGGGGGAAGGGAAGGGGATATATGCCTGAACTGAATTGGAAAATGATGTATGAAATACACAAAACATCAATAAAAAAAAAGAGAGAAGAAAAAAAATTGGAAAAGTAATCAAGAAAGACAAAAAAATCAATACTATATGATCAGAAAAGATGTATAGGTAGCAAATAAGATTATGAGAAAGGTGACCTAAACGGTCATGAGGAAATTCTGTGGGAAAACAGAACAACAGGGGGCTGAAGAGATTGCTCCACCATTAAGAGCACTGGATCCAAGAAGGCCTAGGTTTGCCTCCCAGCATTAACATAGTGGCTAACAGTCATCTGTAACTCCAGTTCCAGAGGCTTCAACTCCCTCTTCTGATATCCATGGGCATTGCAGGATGAGGGTGCCCTACCTACATGCAGCCTCTACACTCATACACATAAAAAGTGACTCAGGATAGGGGGATAGGTTGACTAGAGCTCAGGGGGGGTGAAGTGGAACTCAGAAGTGAGGGGGGGAGAGTAATTTGATGCAATGGACCCTAGCACAAATGACAGAAGATGGGACGCCAGGGAGGAGGGCTGTGGGAAGGTGCTAAGGAGAAGCTGCCCTCGTTAAGATCTCTCTATATAATAAAAAGTAAATGTGTGCCTTACTATGATCATTAATGCATTGAGTAGGTAATAGACCTCAGATATTTGGAACAAATATGAAAGCCATTTAAGTCTAATTGTTTTCAAATACACTCCCATATCATAGCCAAATGCAATTTTTAAAATACATGTTATCAAACCTCAACTTAAAATGAACAGTTGTGTCTGATACTGTTTGTTTGGTTTTCTACATAGGTTAGGTTTTTGTTTTGTTTTGTTTTTTGTTTTATTTTTTTAAATAAAATAAAAAAAAAATAAAAGGCATGGTGGTACATGCCTTTAATCCTAGCACTTGGGGGGAGGGGCAGGTGGGTCTCTGAGTTCAAAGCAAGCCTGGTCTACATAGTGAATTCCAGGACAGCTGGAGCTATAGGGAGACTCTGGGTCAAAAAGACCAAAAAATAAACTTTAATTTCTGCACAAATGTAAAAGAATTGATTAGTTCTATTTGGTAGAATATTTGGTAGGCCAACCATTTTGCCAAAGTGGGAATGAAATGTTTTGGGAATTGTATTGTTTTGTGTTCTTTGTTGTTGTGACCAAATTCCTGGCAAGAAGCAATGAGATTTTGGGTTACAAACCAAAATTCCCCGGTTGACAAGCCAGGGAATGCAGTCCATCAGTTGGTGAAGGCATCTTGGCAGGAACACCTGAGGTGTCTGATCATGTTACATACACGCTAAAGAATCAGAGAGAAATGAATGTTCCTGTCCAGCTCTCTTTCTCTTTCCTATTCATTCTAGAATCCCTGTTTGTGGGAAGGAGCACACATGTTCAGGGTGGATATTTTCTTTCCAGTTAAACCTTCCTGGAAACTTCATCATAGACCCCATAGACAAATCCAAAGTTATGTTTCCGTGGTGATTCCAAACCCCAGTAAAGATGACAGATTTGGGGGGGGGGTTATTAAGAGGTAGATTTTACCAAAATAAAATCTATTCATGTATGAGGATATTTTAATTAAAAAGATTAACCATTTCAGAGGTACTAAACTTAAAGATTTCTCCAAATGGTTTTTCAGGAAACCCAGAAATTATAGAGCATACATATAGAGTGAATCAACCTAAGTCAGCACAGATAGCAATGCATAGGAAATATTTCTACATTTTAGAGATCATATCTACTGTCATCTTCAAGTGGAAGCCAGTTTATTGGTGATGCTTCTAATGTGGAGATGATTTTAGCTCCTCTGAGCATGCTATTTCTGAGCTTTGTCTCCTCTGCTTTTCATATGCACAACTTTGATATAGTAGTATACTTATTGTCTTTTACAAGTATTGCCATTTCTTGTTGGGATAGTGATTTCTTTAACTTAAGAAAGAAATTAGCAAGCAAGAAAGATTCATTTGCATGGCTATTAGGCTAGACATGAAACTCAGTGGTAAAGTGACTGGTCAGCATGGGAATAACCCTGCTTTTAATCCCCAGAATTTAAAAATGAAATTATATTAAAAAATTTAAGACAGGATCTAGTGTGGTGACCACGCTTCTTTCCCCATGCCTACATTTTAATCAGTCTGTCGACTAACAGACCATCTATCCACCTAATCTGTTACAAATGTTTGTTGCCATATGATGTAGAGATAAAAAAATTACATATTATTAGTCTTTCAGAAAGTCACAATCTTATGGTTCAAGGAGACTACCAGCATTTTCAGACACCTCCCACAGATTATATCTTTCAAACTAAAATAAAAAAAGAAAAATTATGTGTATTTATAGTACAAAGACATATAAACAACTAAAAATATGTTCGCAGTTGTTAAAAATTCCCCCACCTTTTCTGTTTGATCCAGGAGATTCTGAGATTCAAGAAAGTTTAAAGCCTTTGGCCAGACATTGCCTTGATATTGATCTCTGCCTTCCTATGCCTCTGTAATCTCAGGAATATATGAGAAACTGTCTTTTAGATTTTCCTTTCGTTTTCCAATCTACTACAATATACACCACATACGAGGGCTGGAAAGAAACTATATCAGCACTCGGTAGCAAATTAATTTTTGCAAAACTGAATGACACGTACCAGTGCTTTGTTTGTTCATGAAAATAAATTTAGGCAATTAAATTAAGAATCAGTGAAGTTTAAACCTAAAAATAGAAGCAGGCTTATCAAATGTGTGGCTCAAAACTGGTTAAAATAGTCCTATTTTTTCTGTTTCCCGCCTTTTTTATACCTTGCCAATTAATACCATCCAAGCAATTGAACTATTATAATTGTCAATAATATAGGTTAACTTCCTTGGACATTAGCCAAAAAGCACATTTTGCAGGCTCTTACCCTTCAGGTATGACTGTTGGTAATTATCTAGCATGTTTGGATGTGGAGGGTTAACAGTTAGTGATGCAAGTTCATGTTTGCTAGAATATCCCAAACAAAGCTGCATAGAGAGACTGGTGTGGTAGCTTCTGCTCACCATGGATGCATACGCTTCAGCTTTACTACATTATGGTCCCTTCTGTCAAAATGAATGCTTACAAGTGAGAAATGCAACTAATGTAATGCTATTTAAATTGAATATAGGCTCCATATTTAATAATAGATTGTCTGGAATCCTAGATAAAAAGGATTGATAAATAATAGAATGGAATCTAACTCATTCATCTTGTTGCTCTACAAAGACATTTTGATTTCTAGCAGATATTTCCCTGGCATTAAGCCATCTTTGTTTATGGAAATTATTATGTTTTTGCTGTTGAATTCTTTTCCACATCGGCATATATTGACTCAGTTTACTATTTTTTTTAAAAGAAATATATTGAAAGGGGCTGGAAAGATAGTTCAGCAGTTAAGAGCACTGGCTGCTCTTGCAGAGTACCTGAGTTCAATTGCCAGAACCCACATAGTGGCTAATATTCATCCATAACTCCAGTTCTAGGGGATTTGATGCTCTCTTCTGAACTGAATTTAAAGGATAGTATGGTAGCTTTGGCCAATCTTGACAGAATAAGAAGTTTGTGGAAAAATCACTACTGTTCCTTCAACAAACCTATTGTTTTTTTTCAAAAATACATATAATTATACATACTATCCAGTAGGAGTCACTATAATAAATTACACTTCCCTGTCCTTGTCCTGATGTGGGTGAAAAATAAAACAATGGAATAGCATCCTTCACATAGTTTCCTTAGTAGAAGTGGAACATTGGTGGTCTACCAGAAAGATGCATGCATCCCACCCCTACCCTTTATTTTCCAATAGCATAAGCAGGACTTCATTTTCTTAGCTGCATGATATTATCTTATTATCCAAAGAAAGACAGAGAAGATATTTATTTTTTTACTTTTTAAAATTAATTTTATTTCTTTCTGTATGTGTATGAATGTACTGTCTGCACAAGTTTGTGCACCCGTGTCGTGCAGTGCAGTGGAGGTCAGAAGAGGTTCTCAGATTCCCCTGGAACTGGAGTTCTCCTGGAACTGGAGTTTCAGACGGTTCTCGGCCGCCATGTGGATGCTGGGGATCGAATCCGGGTCCTCTGTAAGAGCGGTCGGCGCTCTTAACCGCTAGTTAACCCCTACTTTTTTATTTACTTATGTGCATTTGAGCATGTGTATGGGTGGGGTGGTCAGAGGACAACTTGCAGGAGTCAGTTCTCTTCTTTGGCCATGTGGGTTTCAGGCACTAAGTTCAGATCAGCAGTCTTGGTAGCAAGCACCTTTACCTGCTTAGGTGACCTGCTGGTGCCAGAGAAGTTACTTCTAAGTTTCCAAAGGAAAATGTTTTAAGGAATTAAAATAATTCAAAGGGTGATTTCTTAAATCTAATTGAAGAAAGAGTATGTCCTAATTTTAAGACACGCTAAAGTGATTCTCATCAAATCTGTGTCAGTCAGTCAGAGAAATTCCTGGCTGCATCTTGCAGCGTTGTGTCCAGAATAAGCCATATATTTCATTGTTGAAGAAAATCATGGACCACAATCTTATTTTCCTGCTTTCCTCCTTTTCTTTATTCTCTCCCCTTGACTCCCCACTTCTTTTCTTCAATTCCCTTCAGCAGTATTGGAAGACTCCAAGCCATCTTGTCTATTTGGGCTTTTATGAAGAAAAAAGATTTTGTGTGTTGTGTTTGTAAACTTCAGTGTCATGTGTCTTCCAACACTAATATCCACAATGGCAAAGGGGAAATTGGGAAATATGGAGTTGTATTAGGTCATACATATTTTCTAGGCTGAGGAAGCTGATATAGCAGGGTTATAATTAAGATCTTTCCAAGGTAAGGACAAAACTCTCAGCTTATAGCTGCACAGACTTTTTCCCATCTCTCTTTATAGAAGGGAAAAACAAAACAAACAAACAAAACAATAGCAACAGCTCTCAAATCCTGAGTGCCTACCCCAGGAGCGGTCTTCCCTAGAAGGGATCCCTCTCATTGAGTAGGATTCTCTGTTTGTGTCAGGCTGTTCTTCCACCTGGAATCACATTCCCAGAAGTCCTAATGATTTAAAAAAGACCACCTGATGCCAGAAACTGCCACAGCTTCTCACCAGTTATGTATAAAGTTGTTCTTCTAGGGAATATGCTACTATGCTCAGCTGCCCTCCCAGGTTTCCCTAGACACTTATTAAGGCAAGACTTCAAGAATTATATTTAATATTCTGAGTCCAGATTTGCATGGATTTTTAGTGGTCCAAGCCAGGAATGGTTCTCTCAATATTTATTAAGCATAATTTTAAAGAGTGAGGTCTTTCAAATGCATAGGCATCCTGGTATTCTACAGTCACTTATACTAATAAAAAACCCTTGTGCATTTTTTTCTGCAGACTCTAAAGAATTATTTTTAGAGGGTCAGCAAGCTGATATTGGCCACCAAGCATGATAAATGGAGTTCAATCCCAAGGCGAGGCCAGCAAGTTGTCCTTTAACTTCCATATATGGACCGTGGCTTACACACACACACACACACACACACACACACACACCCCAAAATGAATAAAACTATTAAAATAATTATTTATAGATACATCAGGAATGAAACTAGAACCTTGGAAAACATGTTCTTGAGTTATTTTATCTACTTTGTGTATGTTATCAGACATATTTCACATCAAATAGATGATCTAAAAGTAAAAGAAAAAAAATGATTGTGGATAATGGAAGCAAATGTTTAACAAAGGGAAAGAGCCAAGACAAACTCCATGGCTTCTATGAGAGTAAAATATTCTACATGGAAGTGAGAAGTTGTTTCATAGCCTAACTCAATTTTCAGTCAATACAAAGAGGGTAGATGTTATGTTTTAATACATCATTTACCCCATCTTAATCAGCAGCACGTAATAGCCACTCAGAGAAAAGAACTTCAAATATTATTTTATCATAATGTTAACAAATCCACTCCACGTCTGTCAAATCTTTCTGATAAGAATGGGAATTCACTTTTTCCTAAAAAAATGAGATGAATTTTCCACCATGGAGATGACTGCCTTCAGTGAATTTATGGCGCTCCTGTTTTTCATAGGACATCTCTCTGCAGTTATTTGTATTTTCATGAGATTTTATTTTGTATTACAAACATATACTGTCCACTTTTCAGACAAAGGTTGTGAAACTATTACCTGTGAATTGGGAAAACATGACACCTTAGGCTTTATCCTGTTTTGATTTTGATTGGCTTTCTACAAACATCTGACCACCATTCGCAGTTAATCCCGTAATAACTTCATTGCAATGTCCTTGAAGACAGGAAATTCGGACTCTGGATTCCCCTACTTTGGACAAAAGGAGCTCATTAAATCTGTTTGAATTTGATAGGAGAGGTGACCACCATACTTTACAGAGTATTTATACTCTTTTGCTATATTTTATAGTACTTAAAAGTCAATTCTGGGAACAGAGAAATAGCTCAATCACTAAACCGCTTGATATATAAGCATGGGAACCTAAATTTAACCCCATGTAACCCCAGAACTCATGTAAACAAATCCAGATGTGTTGCTTATTATAAACAGATTGATTAAGAAGTATATTTCATATACACAGTAACAAAACATCTTGTTAGAGTGAACAAATGGGTGAAAATGTCAGAAGTAATATGAAATCATGTTGGACATGACAGCACTGTCCTAAATCCCAAAACTTTGGAAGCTGAGTAAAGGGGACCCTAAGTTTTAGAGCAGCCAAGGGTTCATGGTGAGCCTGTCTCAAACCAGCAAAGATGGAGTTGCTTGTACTAGCCCCTAAATAACTAAAAGCCAAGAAGTTATGTAGAAAGTGTTCTTATGCATGGTAACCTGAAAATAACTGAAAGTGTTGTAACCTCAAGTACTATTTATATTCTTAACATATTTGTTTTGGACACAAGAAAATTACACCTCAAGATTAAGGTGTTCAGTCAAAGAGCAGGGAATGTAACTGTTCTGCTTGTCAGGAATGAATATTTTCTCTTTTTTCCCCCCTTTTCCACAACACTTTAATTTTTTTAATTAATATATTTTAAGTTTATATGTATGACTTTTACCTCCATGTATGTATGTGCAAAATGTGTGCACAATGCTGAGGAAGTCAGAAGAAGGTGTCAGGTTCACTGGAACTGGAGTTACTGAAGGCTCTTAGCTGCCATGTGGGGCTGGCAACCAAATGGGACTTGAACAAGATCAGCCAGTCTGGTCGTCTCTCCAGCCCCATTAAAGAATTATGTTCTAAAGAAACATATGTGTCCTTCTCTTTGTCTGATGAGTGAAACAATGGACCCCCAGGAAACTGGAATTTCCCCAGGAATCTCCAGCTGGAAAATAAAATGTTTGAGGAGAAACTTATGTCTTAGAGAAAGATTTGCAATTTGTCAGATGACCTTGCACCAGAGACTTGGAGCAGAGGGAGTGGGGGTGGGGAACCGCATCTGCCCCACTGCTTAGCTATGCAGATCTCCTGTGGTCTTCTAAACCTTCCTTTCCTGCTAGAGCCTATGAAACGGACTTGAGGGTGGGGTCCCATTTCCCAGTGTGGCCACGTTGAGTGAATATACTTTTTCTGCTTTTCACTATAAAAAAATAAAAAGGGAGGTATGATATCAATGCACTTTATTTCCGTGTCACCTGGGCTGCATAGACAGGGTCTGGGATGCATGGACAGGGACTGGGATGCATGGACAGGGTCTGGGATGCATGGACAGGGTCTGGGATGCATAGACAGGGTCCGGCATGCATGGACACGGTCTGGGATGCATGGACAGGGTCTAGGATGCATGGACAGGGGCTGGGATGTATGGACAGGGGCTGGGATGCATGGACAGGGCCTGGGATGCATGGACAGGGTCTGGGATGCATGGACAAGGTCTGGGATGCATGGACAGGGTCTGGGATGCATAGACAGGGTCTGGGATGCATGGACAGGGTCTGAGATGCATAGACAGGGTCTGGGATGCATGGGCAGGGTCTGGGATGCATAGACAGGGTCTGGGATGCATGGACAGATGGATCACTGGAGCTCACTGCCAGGCAAACAAGCCTGAGGCTTGATTCCCAAAGTGCACTTCTAACCCCCACCCCCCAAACACACATACTCAAGCAAATACAAAGTATTTCTTTCAAAGCAGGGCTTACATTTCAGAGAGATTACACATTAAATCAATGGGTAAGATTACTATGTCTTGGATTTAGGGGTGTCAGCACAGGTTACCCCCAATTCTGTGTTCTAGCATGGTAACAGTTGCTTTATACGAACAGAACCAAGCAAGGCCATAAATCAAGACACTTTTCAAGTACGTTGATATGTGCATTCATTAGGCAGGTCATAGCAAAGAGGGTTGGTTTCTGCTATAGGTCTCAGATGCTATCTGATGATATTCTTAGCCTTTTGATTGGTGGAACTTGGTGGTCTGCTAAGTTAATACATGTTATTAGTTACACAAATGTTAATTCAGAAACAGAGGTAAGCAAGGTATGTCTATTTATGGGGTTAAAGTTGTCTGCAGATAATTTGTTCAGTCTAAGAGGCAAGATGTTCTGGGAACTTTTTTTCATGGGAGTTACCATCAGTCTTTCAAATCTTTGTGGAGATACTATAACTGAGATGTCAAATCCAGTTGAAAGCTAGGCATCTTGTACGAGATTTATTTTAACAGGATAAGACAACAGCAGATTCTGTCCAGTCCTGGGGGTATTGTTTCTGAGTTTCCAGAGAAAGAATCAACAATTCCTTGTCCTGTTCCAATCTTTTCATATGGCCTTATTCTCATTCATAAATTCTTTTTTTCTCTGGTTATATAATTAAAGTCTTAGCATTTTGGCTCATTATCAGTTTTTCTATTGAGTTTTCCATTTAATCCCTCTTTATGGGATGGGTTCTTCGGTGAAGAAAGTCAGGTGTATGAAGAGAACAAAGAGAGAGCCCTTGTAGAAACCCTAATTAACAAACATGAAGTATGCTGTTGGTTTATAGTCCAAACTGTATTGTCTATAGTATTTTCATTCTATCAGTTTTTATAGGAATCTGATCGAAAGACTTGATTGCTATATAGTTGCACACATTTAATTCTATGAACATAAAATCTTGATCATCCTAGGGGCATTAAGTTCTGTTTTTACTGATTGAATATTTTACTGGCACAAATAGTAGTGCTTATAAACAGCTGCTCATTTTACTGTTAGCATTTTAAAGTTCTTAAGTTGTAGGCATAAATGATTCATTGCAATTGTGAATTCTCATCCCTCACCTCAAGTAGCAACAAGATAATATAGAACATCTTACTTTCCATGAATAACAAAGTGATAAAGTTGCCTTCCCTAACTCAGCTTTTAAGACAACTTATTTCTTCCCTTCCTTTCCTTTATTATTTAACAAATTGAATACTTACTCAAAAATAATTGAGTCAAAGGGCCTATCTTAATATGCTTGTAGAATATAAACTATATTTTCCTAGAGATTTGGTCATTCGCCTATGAGAAAATAGACTATGAGAAAATAGATTCCTACAGACAGGAAGAGGTAGTATTTTAGCTGTTTTCAGAAAGCCTTTGAGTTAAGACCGTTGGCTTAAGCCTGTTATCTCAGTTTTGAGGAGACCCAGGCAGAACATTCCAAGTTCAGCTTTCTTCCTTGCCTAAAAATAAACTGTTCCATTCATTTGCTGTCTAGATGGTATTATTGATGGCTGAGGCTCTAGAATCTAGTTTGGCCATGACTAGTGAAGTTGGGAAAGAATGGAATATCCTTACTTGATGATGGTGGAATGCCTGTACTAACTTGGATGGTTTATTAGGAGTTTTTTGATTATATGCATCAGAAACGAACTTTTCTTTTGTTTGTTTTATCATCTTTGTTCTTCCTCATATTTCTTTGAAACCATTTTGCCAGAATGGGACTTTTTATGAAAGATGCCAAGAAAATTTGAGTTACAGCATATTGGGGAAGCATTGAAATGAACTGGGAATAATCTCAGTAACTGAGAAATTATGAATACTGGAGGTCCAGTTTATTTTCTCTGTATTTCATTAGAAAAAAAAATAGACTGATAGCCCTACCTACTTTTCATGTTACATTATATAGAAATTCTTGGGGACATAGAGAATTTGCATACAATACAAATTAATATAGCCATTTATTATATTCTCTTGATCTAGAGCAGGATTTTTAAGCCCAAATTTGTTAATACCCTGAGATTTTAATGGAAACTTTCCTTGTAGATACAATTTTGATTCATGGGGAAGATTCTTCAAATTATCAGAATCTAGGTTTTCAAGATGGTTTCCAAAATGGAGGAGTGGAATTTATCCAAAGAAAAGCTAAAATGGACTTTTTATACCCTCTATACAGTGTTATATTCAATATCCTATATATGAATATCTAAAAGTAATAATTAGTTCACATTTTCATTTCAAATAGTACTTAACCCAAACACTCTTCAAAATCCCAATTAGGAAATAATCTTTCCTTTTTGTAAATTCTAATAGTACCTTTAATTTTTTCTTTCAGTATTTATCAGTTTGCCTTAAACTTCTCTACTGAACTTCTCTACAGCTCAGGTTCCTTGAAAGTGTGTGTCTCATCTCAATTTCTGTTAAATCCCTAGCAACTTATACAAATGGCTTATCCAATAAATGCTTCTTGAATAGATAAATTCCTTAAGCCATTTGTTTGTTTTTGTAGTGTGCACACTGAATTTTATATAGCTCTGATATCATCTGAAGAATAAAGTTCCATACCAAAATAATTTTATAAGAAGGCCGCTAAATTGGACCCAGGGCTCAACCACTGGAACGTGGCAGAGAGACAGCAGATGGTGACACACTATGCGTGCCTGAAAGGCATGCCTTGTCACTTGTCTTCTGTCCCTAACCATCCAGGTGACAATAGAAATTAGATCTGTGTGCCAGTTTCTTCAGAAAAGTCAGTCTTTAGAAGAAGTGTTTTTTGTTTTTTTTTTAAACCAGAAGGTAGTTTTCAGCATACTAAACTTTTGATGTAGTTGTTACAAAACAAAGGAAAATTGATCACGTTTCTTTGAGATAACAATTCAAAATGTAATATCATTCAGAAAACATCAAGAGATTCTACCCATCAGAAATTCATTTAACATGATAGCATTTGATGTGTTCATAAGCAATATGTTTCTAATTCTTCTCTGTTGTTATTTATCAGTCCCTGTCAGTTTCATGGTATATGAGCATTCTTAGGTCTTACAGGAGAATAATTGCTTGGGGGTTTAGAAACTTTAAGAGCCACATTCCCCAGGCCTGGGAGATGGCTAAGTGGGTGACTAGAGTTGGGATCCCCAATTACCCACCTAAATACCAAGTAGATTAATTCTACCTCTGGAGGGGGGAGACAGGGAAGTCCCAGAGCAAGGTTGGTAGTGAGAAGCCTTATCATGTCCACAAGTTTTAGATTTGATTGAGACCCTATTTCATTGAGTAAGCTGGCACAGTCCACCAGTGGATGATGCTTCATAACATCAGCTTTGGGTTTCACATGCATATACATGCTCCCAGAAATGTTTGCCCCCATACATGCAAACATGTATACACATACGTGATTTTAAAAAAATCCTCATTTGCTATAAGTTCATAAGTAATTATAATGCATTTCTAAGTGGTAGGAGATGGTTTAGTCAGTAAGTGTTTGCTACCCAAGCACAAAGACCTGAGTTTTTGTCTCTAGGACCCATGTAAAAAGCCAAGCATGGTGGCACATGCCTGTAATTGTAGTTCCAAGAGATATGGGAAACCCTGAGATTTGCTGGCTAGCCAGTCTAGATGAAGAGAATTCAGGTTCAGTGGAAGACCTTGTCTCAGAAAATAAGGTAGAAAATGATTAGACACCCAACATTAATGCCCATATGCATACATAGATATGTGCACAAGCAAATGCACACAGGAACACACACACACACACACACACACACAAACACACACACACACCTCTAACAAATTGAGACAAACAGAAATCTAAATTTTATTACTGGCAAAGTGAAAACTAGCACATTGACTTGTTGACAATTAGGGTATTTATAATTGATCATTGAATGGTTATATTTCCCTATACAGTTCCAATCCTGGATGCTTCTATAAAGCAGCAGGTCTACACTATGCTTGCAGGGGAGAGAAAAAGGGGCCCTTTAGAATGTGGAGGAGGCTCTGGGAGACACATAGGCTGAGCTGATATTCCTGTCTCTCCGTTTCTTCATTGAAACTCACTAGGAAGTCCCAGAAGTGCTGTTTCGTAACTTGGTCTCCAGACTGGAATATGTTGCATGCATAATGATCACCCCACTTTGTGAGCCACGGTTCTTTAGAGGAGCAGAAGCAGCAGTATATATCTGGATTTCTGAGGAAGTTAATCACGAGAACTGTCAGGATCCTGATGGCCAAAGTTCTAAACATGGAAGCTTGAGGGTGACATAAGTCCCAAAGTTTGAACCTACGGTTTCTGATGTCCAAAGGCAGGAAAAGACACATATATGACTCCGGTCCAAAGAAGAGTGCATTATTCCTACCTTGGCTGTTTCATTATATCTGGGCTTTGAAGGAAGTGGATCATCCATCCACACTTCCAAAGATATATGTCTCCCCTCTACTAATTCAAATGCTACCTCGTTCCCAAAATACAGTTATAGACACAAACAGAAATGTCTTACCAGTTTTTGGAGTAGCCATAGACTTTCTTAAGCTGACACATAAAAGTAGCATTTCTTCTCTCTTCTGTGTGCCTTTCACTGTGTGTGGTAGTGTTGGTATTTTTAAAGGATGTCCTCATTTTCTTCTAACCAATAATCTAAAACTTTGAATTCATTCCCACTGAATCATGCATCACATCCTTAAAATGGTCTCCAAGAGCCTTGTGAAATGATCACAGAGTTTGCAAAACAAAGCCCGTGGTTGGCACTCCTCTAGCATCTTCATCTTTAGATGGTGCAGCCCGCTGTATTTCTTTGGAAAGTCTGTGATTTGGGGCATTTTCCTATGTACGATTAATGGGATTCACACTGCCAAGTACAACAAATGAGTACTTGTTTAGGAAGCAACACAAGTAGGAGGAGCCTTGAAAGGAAGAAGGCTTATTTTCACAAGACCAGGTAAAATTATACCAGCAAGACAGCATAGAAAATTGTATGCGTTTTCTATTAATATTTCTATTTACTGTTATTAACTTGAATGTCATCTTTCTATTCCTGTCTTCATTAATCCTGAAAGCCAAAATTTGTTCATCTCTGTTAAACAAGTCTAATTTATTTCTTCTTGAGGATTTTTCTATAATTATTCAGTTTACTTACTGATTACTTATCTGTTGTCTCTCTCCCTTCCCACTTTATAAATACCATAACTTCTGGAATCTGTTTTACCCTTTAGCTCTCTGCCACAGTGATTGGCACCAAGAGATAATAAATTTGAGTGGGTGAATCCTTTCAGTTATGTGCTGTCTCAGTTATTATCTGATCCTCTCTCTACCCCATCTATACTGGTAATTTCCTTCAATTATAACAGATGAAATAATTTCAAATGCCTATTTAAATATAGCAAGCCAGTATATACAAATTGTTTATACTAAGAGATACTAGCATATGACTAATTTTTTGGATATTTATTTTGGATATATATTAGTACAATAAATGTTTCCATTTATATATTAGTGTAAATACATAAGAATTCTTACTAGTTGGAATTTGAAACATGCTTAAAAATACTTATTATGTTCTGGAAATATAATCATTAGTAACTGAGTTTTGAGAGGATCATAGTTGTTATATGGGAATTTCAGTTCAATTGATTTAAAAATTGCTAGAATGTTTATAGACTGTGTTGCTCTACCCCCCCAATATATGAATGAACTAGTTTTTACACAGCCTCCCTGACAATTTTTTGCTGTAACTTTAACTTCAGCTGTTCTGATAGGTGTGTGTTATATTTCATTGTGGTTTTAATTTTCATGCTCCTAATAGCAAATGGCATTGCATTTATTTTCAGTCTGTGTTTTCAACTCACTTTCTAATGTTTAGAAAACAATTACCAGGTTTCAGTGCTCTTTCTATTTTATAGATAATAATCATCTGATGAACATGTTCAAAAATGTTTTGTCTAGGATATAATTTGTGTTTTCATCTTAGGAGCATGTGCCTCAGGGTAAAACGTTCAACTTGAGGAGGTCTAGCTCTTCAGATTTTCATTGCATTTGTCCTGCTTCTCTTGTCACGTCTAAGATTCACTTGTAAAGATCCACATTCAAAATATTTCATTTCTCACATTTTCTGTAGAATATTCACAACTTCCTGTTTTCTATATAAGTTCATCATCCTGAGCCAATGTCTATATGAAATGTGAAGTTCAGGTGGGTATTCGTTTGTCATAGTTGTCCAAGAGCTTTGGCAATGTACGTTGAACAAATAATCCTTTATCTGCCAAAGTGTGTACTTTTTCCAAAGTCACTTCAACTGCTAAGGAATATAGATATTCATTTTTGTAGTGATACAGTTATTCTGCATTAGATTAATAATGATGTTTGTAGGAATGTGTGAATATGCTACAAAGAATTAAATTGTCAACATTATTGCGTTAAGGTTCGTATACCAAAATTTGGATTGCATATCAATATCACTCTTACATAATAGTTTGTTCATATTTGTTTGATCTTATTTCTGGATCCTCTGTGGGTTTCCATTTATCTATATTTCTGTCTCTCTGCCAATACCACACTCTCATGATTAATGTAGGAATATGGTTCCATCTTATTATTGTGTCAAAATCATTTTAGTCCTTATGTCAATCATTCTACATACATGATACTATAAACATTTTATAATTTATTTTTGTTAGCAAATAGTAGTTGTGTGAAATAATGAAGTTCATAACATCAATGTCACATGCATATAATGTGCTTTGATCATATTTACCCAAAATTCACTGGTCATTTAATGTGAATTTTATTAAGGCAGGGTTAGTTCCCTTAATGGTCAAGAAAAGTTGCACTTTTAGCACAAGATCCTCATATATCTTTCATTAAATCTTTTGAAGTTTCATTATACAGTTTCTATACATTTTCTGGTTTACACCTAAATATTCCAGTTCATTTGCAATGATTGTGAATGATATTAAATGTTTAATTTTGCTTCCAATGTCCAACACTAGCATACATGAATATGAAATATTATCTGTTAATTCTCCATACCACAGTGTTATTGAGCCCAACTTTTAAGTTTTTTTTTTTTTTTTGGTCTTTTTGAGACAGGGTCTCCTTGTATCCCCAGCTGTCCTGGAACTTGCTCTGTAGACCAGGCTGGCCTTGAACTCACAAAGATCCGCCTGCCTCTGCCTCCCAAGTGCTAGGATTAAAGGCGTGCGCCACCACGCCTGGCATTTTTAAGACTTAGATGTGTTACTCTTTGCTAGGGACATATCTCATTATAAGAATATTTGTTTAGTTTGAGGTGACATTAACCATGCCTGTAGAATGATTCCATTTTTTTTTTTTTTTTTTTTTTTACATTTTGTGAATTTCGTACAATACATCTTAGTCTTATTAGGCACCTCCCCTATCTCTATTTCCCCAGAGCTCTCCCCTGGATTCCATGCTGATATCAGCATGTACAAAACTCATGCAAGCTCAGCTGGATAAAACCCGGTACAGAACTGCAGAAATGGGTAGCAGAGCCCAACCGTGGCTAAGTAAATATTGGCAGCAAGATGGTGGTCAGGTGAAGAAGACCTGGCCTTCTTTAGAAAAGAGACTCCAGTAAGACTGACTAGAGCTCAGTGGATGAGCTGGCACTGAGGAGTGGGCAGGGAGAGTTTGGACAATGGACTGTAGCCCAAATGACAGAAGGTGTGAACTTGGGGGGAGGGGGCTGCAGGAGAAGCAGTATAATGGCAGTTAAGACTGACTGAACGTTTATGCTGGAAACACATAAAAATTCAATAAAAAGAAACAAGATTGAAGACATAATTTATCTGAAACCTATAGATTTTTAATAGCTTTGTTGTTTTATATGTGTGGCTCTGTGGTTAATAACATTTAAAACTGATTAAGATAAAGAAAAGCATCCTGGTGAAATTGGAAAAAAATACAAAAGACCGACTTTCCCTCACCCAACAGTGATCAGCTGTGAATAGTTCCTCAGCTAAGTTTGAAGGTTCTTAACCCAATGCCCTCAGTTTCAGGCTGGGATTGCATCTGCTTTGCATTTGCATGGGTCTTACACAGGTTGTCTCCATTGCTGTAAGTTCATATGAAAGTTCCCCAGACACCTAGAAAACTCATTTTCCTTGTGGTCATCGCCACCCTGGCTCTTACTGTCTTTTCTCCCTCTTTTCCACGATGGTCCCTGAGCCCTGGGTGGCAGGTATTTAATATAAGAGTCCTGTCCAGGGACGTGCATTGTGCAGTTTCTTACTCTGTGCACTTGGCCAGTTGTGGCTTTTTGTGTCAATCGCCTACTATTGTATGAGGAAGCTTGGCTGGTAAGAGTCGACAGATCATTAATATATTCTCTACCTACCCACTGTTTCACTATGTTCTGTGAGCCTTAGGTGAAAAGGTTCCATTGCAGGTATATTACTTAAGGCTGGGCATCTCACAGACATGTATTCTTTGTGTTTGACCAGCTGTGGAACTCTGTAATAGTCCTCATTTGTTGCAAAAAGAAGCTGCTTCTTTGAGTGGTAAGAAGTATATTTGTAAATATAAGAATACATATTTAGCATGAAGTACGAAATTACATTATATAGGGATGGGGACAAACTTAGGTTATTTGTCTATGTTTACAGGACCATGCATGAGTTCTCTCCCATCGAGTGTTTTTTTTTTTTAATTATTTTAAATTTTATTTATTTCTGTATGTGTATGAATGTACTATCTGCATGCAGGTTTGTGCACCCTTGTCATGCAATGCCACAGAGGTCAGAAGAGGGTCTCAGATACCCCTGGAACTGGAATTCTCCTGGAATTGGGGTTTCAGATGGTTCTCGGCTGCCATGTGGGTGCTGGGGATCGAACCCGGGTCCTCCGCAAGAGCTGTCAGCGCTCTTAACCACTAGGCCATCTCTCCAGCCCTATTGAGTGGTTTTTAAATCCAATTTGATTACCCCCAAGATAAAAGTGTACCAGTAGAGAGAGTTTGCTGTGCTGCTCCCTGTTGTGTTTATAAGGGAAGATGGAGGCTTATACAAGGCACCATGGTGTTAAAGAGAAAAGAGCTCAAGAGAATGTGAATAATGGGAAATAGGTACCATCGAGGGGGAAATGGGGATATTTTAACTGGGGAAGAAAGGGAGAAGTTTAGACAGGAGAGAGGAGAGAGATAAATAATGCTTAGGTGGTATAAAAAACTAGAGGTAAATGTATTAGTTCAAAAGGCTACTGGGAAAAAAGCTCATTATATATATATGTATATATATATATATATACACACACACACATATATATATATGTGTGTGTGTGTATATATGATAATACACACACACACACACACACACACATATATATATGTGTGTGTGTGTGTGTGTGTGTGTGTGTGTATTATGAGTGGTTATGTATAACAAAAGGCTATATAGCAAGAAACACATTGCCAGACAGGAGAAATTTCCCTCTGAAGTGTTGTCAGGGTTGTCCAAGAGACTCCTAAAATAACACGGGTTATTACCACAGTCTTTGATCTTCCTGCCCCCAGAACTTGGACTTGGACATAAGAACCTATTCCTGAAAACAGGTCATAATTCAGACACAGAATTGGAGCAATGGAATTTCGACCTGGGAAGCCACTTCCCTGAAAACTAGCTCTCAAAATACCTGAGGATCTATGCAAACTGCTAGGGGAAAAAAATCAATAGTCCAACCCCAGCTGCCAAGCCTGCTTCCAGATTTTAAAGTTCTCATTCACCTTCTTTCTGGAAATCTTAGTATTATAAAATGGTCCTGTTTGTCCTACAAAAATATTATTGTAAATAGTCTTATTTTTGAGTCAGCAATTACCAAACTCTCTCAACAATACTCAGAAATTCCATTGAATAGATATTAGTTCTTATGTCCTTTAATGTATTTCTGCATTAGTTTCCATATGTTTATTACAGTACCATAACGTTGAGTATTGTGCAATTTACTCAGTAAATTCTTAAATACTTTAATTCTCGAATTTACTCTTGAATAAATCTTAGTTTGGTAACCCACTGGATGGTGGGGCTGTAGGTGTTTGGGCACAACAGCCTGCAGATAGGTTTTGCATGAAGGATGCTTGTACTCATGGATTATCACTTATAGCTAAAAATGAAAAAAAAAACTGAGAGAAAGATGCAGGACAGTTATGGCAGAATGCATGATCTGGGATGGGGT